>BQNB010024646.1:25000-60481 GCA_026074375.1 Tanacetum coccineum
GGAGGTAGGAAGGGTTTGGTAATTCTTTTAGGGGGTTTGATGTTGTGACGCTTGGTAATTAATGTGTAACAGTCGATTGAAGAGGCTGTGTAACAAAACAATAGAGTAAATACTTTTGTAACAACTAAATTAAGTTGAGGGGGTTTGAATATTGTATGCATGAAGGTTGTGTATCCATGGTTGCTTCTCTTGTACCCCTTATAATGGATACTTATGCATTAATTTAAAGGACTGAAACATTATGGGTTCGTTTGGTAGGACGGAATGAAATGTTAAATGAATGGAATAAATGACGTAATGGAATAAATAGTGTAATGTAATGGTTCATTACCGTTATTAATCATGTTTGGTTTATATGATAAGGCGTAATGGAATCGATAATAAAAAGACTAAAATACCCCCAATTGATGATAGAAATTATTTAATGTGGTTAATTAATGATAGAGTTTTATGTAATTTAATTCCATTACAAGATGGAATGAAAAAAAGTAGGGGACCCCTAAGGAATGATTTTGGTGTAATGGGTCATTCCATGGAACGAATCATTACATTCTATGAACGTAAACAAACAAGATTTTTCCATTCCATCGTAATAATCGTTTCCATTCCTACTTTGATTACAACATACCAAACGCTACGTAAATATAATAGATACATTGGTGACCTCCGCATCCACATGTTTTGTCTTTAAAAATAGTAATTCTGACTATTTTTCTATTTTGTCATTTTAATTAGAACTTACGGTAGTTATTCATGTCTAATCTATACTAATATATAAAGCATTTTGCCTCACTTCTTGAAAAGTGAGAAGTGAAATGCTTAAAATCTGTTTATGAAAGAGTTGAAATCTTAACTACTTATAAAAGAAAAAGAGAATTTTCTTGAAAGTGAAAAAACTGAATATCTTAATCTAATTATGGCAATGTAAAAATTTTAAAAACTGAAAAAACTTAGTCTCTAATATCACAAGTATAACTGGCAATGTTTCAACATTGGCTGTAAAGGTTGAATGATTAAACCCAGACCTGTATTTTAGGAAATACACATTGGCTGTACAATTTGAATCGGCTGATGTGAAATTTAAGAAAGTTGAAAGTTGAAATTGGAAACTAAATTTCGCTGTAAAAGCTGTTGTAAACTAATCGAATTCATTTAGGAAAGTGAAACTAATACAATAAGCATTGGCTGTTAAAATCTTTTATATGTAGTTAAGATAATACACTTAATATTTGGATTGACTAATTCTTAATTGCAAAAGCAAATCAGTTATTGCATATTCGATCTTCTCAGTTTTGTTATTAATCCCGAATTTCAAGTGATTTGAAATCAATGTCAGTAATATACTTAATGCATTCTTTTAATGCTTTGCTTAATTCTTAATTTTTATGCCTAAATCATTTCCTAATTAAATTACACCATCTTTGAATTCTAAGCCTTATATAGTGCAACTCTAATTGAAAAGAAAAATCAAATCCCGATTTCCAATCATAAACATAACCTAAGCTAGCCTAATTAGTTTTCGTCAAAGAGAAGATGGGACAAGAAATGACTACGTTTGCTCTTGAAGCACCATCTAAAATCTTTGATCATGATGGACATCCTAAGAGAACTGGTATAATAATCTTTATGTTTAAAATTTAATTTATTTACTGTTGTCGATATTAAATGAGGAGTCTTTATGTTTTACTGATATATGGACATTTTTGTTGTAATATAGAGACTGTATGGACTGCAATGCACATATTATAACCGCGATTATTGGTTTGGGTGTGTTGTCGTGAGCATGGGTGACGGCTGAGCTTGGTTGGATAGCTGGACCAAACATGCTCTTTCTTTTCTCATCTGTGCCTTACTACGCTTCATTCCTTCTTGCTACGTGTTATCGGTGTGGCGATCCTGTTACCGGGAAAATGAATTATACTTTTGTGGAAGCTATTGAGAATATCCTTGGTACTTTATTTGTAAAGTTTTAATGATTATATCTTTTAAATTTGACGACTTAATGGGTGATATTGATATGTTTCTTGAACTTATTAGGTGGATCTCAAGTCAAATTATGCGGTTCATTTAATATTTTAATCTTGTTGAAGCTGGTATTGGATGCATCATTGCAACATCTATTAGCATGATGTGATTATCTTTAAAACTTTTAATTATCATATTGAATTTAGTAATTAGCTAATGGGTTACTAATGTTACTTTTTTGTTGGTGATCTATGAATGCATGTGTTAATAAGATCAAATTGCTTCATGAAAAAGGACATAACAATCCATGTACGACATCAGGATCACTATACATGCTCATGTTTGGTATTGTAAAAATCCTCCTCTCAATCCTAGATTTCATCAACATGTAAATGATTTTCATGGATGAGAAGGCTTGTATACAAATTTTACATCATCAGTATTCTTTTGCAAGTTATTTTTCTTAAGTTGTTTCGTTTTTTCATTCGTTGTGTGAATTTTGTAACATGTATTGTATACATAAATTATGATAGGTACTAACATGTGTATATGGACTCAATTTCATTCAAATGTCGTTTGAAAGTGATCATAAGAAAATGGCTAAATCTATAGGTGGCTATGAATACCAAAAGGCATCTATTATTTTCATTTTTGCATTGACGGGTTTTGTTTTTCTTTTACTTTCTATTTTATCATGAATCATCATGAGTAACATTACTAATATATATGTTTGTCCAACTTTTTTCCCTCACAAAAGCTACAGTGTTCACTCACATTGTTACAGTAGCATAATATAATAATGGTTTATATATTATATTTTAATGAATTCATAGTTATATGAACAGTAACATACCCACTAAGTTGTGGGAGGTTATGTGTCATCATTGCATGTTAACCAACTGGATTCCACATATGTGTTGCTTCATCTTTGAGATCGACATGTGTCTTCTCCAATTTCTGCAGGTATATATTTGTTTCTATGTGTTTTTCTTTGTTTGGTGTGTGTTTACAGTCACACAATTTAGAGATCCATCGCTGCTTCGATCATCACTACCATCACATAAACTAAGAGATCTCGCCTCATCGACCGCCCACACATACGCTAACACTCTCTTCGATGCCGCCGATTTGTTCGTTGCCGCCGTTGGTGGTGTGTGGCGATAATGATCGGTGTGTGACTGATAATAGTAAATTCAACCTTTTAATTATATAAATATATATAATAAATATATAAATATAAGGATTTAAATCAACGGTAAGTATTCCAAGAGGCTTTTAAAAGATTCGCTTTTGACCAAAGCAAAATCAAAAACCTCCTGAGTCGTTTCTGAAATCAGAGTGGGAATGCCACTCAATGGATTATCATGATATGGAGGGAGATCTTTGGTTTTATCAAGATTTAGCAAGTTCTCAATAATGTCTCCCTTTGGATCAAAGATATCATCATTAACTTCCGGTGAAGTTAAGTCGGTATGAGAAGTGAGAGAAGAAGTGGGATTGCCACTTGGATGATTTGTTGCAAACAAATCTTCAAGAATTTCCTCGTGTGAAACATTATAGACATCAATCATGTTGATTGATTCTTGATGAGGTTGGGTTGAATAGCTTGAAGTGTCATGTCTCATATTCAAGGTTAATCTTTCATTACCGTCACGGAGAATCATTTCTTCTCCGTGAACGTCAATCAAAGCACGAGCGGTCCGTAAGAAAGGTCTTCCCAAGATGAGGGGGATACGAGGATCGCTCTCATAATCAGCAATGACAAAATCAACGGGGAATGTGAACTTTCCAACCAGAACAAAGACATCTCTTGCAATTCCAACCGGAGTGCAAATCTCCCGGTTAGCAAGTTCAAAGGTCATTTGGGTGGAAATAAGCTCGGGTAAACCTAACTTTTTCCAAACCGAGAGTGGCATCAAGTTGATTCTAGCACCTAGATCGGCTAGGGCTTTGCACTTGAGCTCACTAAAACCACACAGAATGAGAAATTTTCCAAGGTCACCTAGTTTCTCGGGTAACTTCTTAAGGATAACCGCTGAGCAATTTTCATTGAGGGGTGTGTTTGCCAATTCTAAAAGTTTCTATTTGTTGGAAAGGAGACTTTTAAGCATCTTTTGGTATTTAGTAGGGGTGTTCACGGGGCGGTTCGGTTCGGTTACTTGGAAGATTTAAACTATCCGTCGCGGGGCGGGTAATTAATTTTACTATCCGTCGCCGAACCGTACTAGGCGGGTAACCGGACATGCGGGTACCCGAAGTGAGCGGTTACCCGCGGTTCGGGTCACGGTTAACCGTTTTTGACATTTAATAGAGTTTAACCGTATAAAAAATTACATAGTCTAGAACTCCACGAGTTTCCGAGTCCGTTAAAAGTCCCTCTACACGTTTCATTACCTCCTCTAGATTAATAAATGGAAGGAGGCATAGGAACGAGAAGGACCATCAAGAACAAGACACTTCGGATGGTGCTGGCATTCAATTCACCTTTCGGGTTTTGCAATGTGTTGCTAGGGAGAGATCCCGTACCCCCGAAGTAAAGCGGAGTTCATTTAAAAAGCTAGCCATCATGTTCTTAAGCTCATTGGTTTGGTTAGACATTGAAGCTTGAATCAAAGTTTGCATTTCATTTCTTAACTCATTTTTCACATTGTTAATTTGAGCTTGCATGGATTTTATATTAACATCATTCATTTTCTTAATTTTCTCCAATTCACTTAAAGGAACACTTTGGTTTTGTTGAATTGGAGCTTGATAAGTTGTATTTTGATTGAAATTGTTTCCTCGGTTATATCCTTGAGGTTGGCTAAACCGTTTTTGATTATTTTGCCCGTTTGGTTGAGCAAAACCCGGTGGTCTAGTTTGATTAGTCACACCTGAAGGACGATAACCAGAATTACCCTGATTGTAGTTAACCGCAGCTGCTGCAACGTATCCTTGAATATTATCCTGATATTCCGGGAAAGTGTTGCCATCGGTGGCGAGACACTGATAATACGGATGAGCACCACCGCAAGTAACACAAATTTCCTCAACGGCTTTTACGGAAGCTGGAGGTGGGGTTGCTTGAAATTGTTTTAGAATAGCCGTCATGGCGGTAGTCACAACACTCGTTTGCTGATTTACTGCATGAGTAAGTTTGGCTAAATCAGAGGAAGAAGAAGAATTAACATCACTTGATTTCACTTGAGAAACAATTGATTTGTTTCGTGAATTGCGGACCTTGGATTTGTTTTCGATAATCGTCAACACATCTCGAGTACTTCTTTCCAAAAGATTACCACCGGCGACACAATTCAAAGAATCTTGGTCGGTTGGGTTTAATGCATTGTAGAAGGTATCAAGTTGGTGCAATTCGGTAAAACCATGATGAGGGCATGCACGAAGGAGATCTTTGTAATGGTCCCGTGCCTCATGAAACGATTCTCCAAAACGTTGTTCAAAGTTGGAAATTTCATTTCGGATATTTGTCTTTCTTGAGGAAGGAAAAAATTCATTGATGAATTTGGAAACAAGATCTTCCTAAGTGAGAATAGAACGAGGGGGTTCTTTTTTGAGCCAACGACGGGCTGCCCCCCAAGAGAGAAAGGAAAAAGCATAAGCTTAATCGCTGAATTAGGCACATCCTTGTATTTTATGGTGGAAGTTATTTTGTTAAACCAACGAATGTGATCATGAGGATTGTCTTTCTCGAGTCCGAAGAATTGGTCCGAAGTCATCATATTAATGAGACTATGCTTGAGCTCGAAATGCTCAGCAAGAATTGGTGGAACCACAATTGCCTCCGCATAACCCTCGGTGGGTGCACGAAGCAATTCCGCCATAGTACGTTGATCGGCCATCGTATCTACGGGAGATTCTTCAAGAGAAAAAGGTTGCTTTGAACGTCTACGGTTACGACATTTCGGGTTTGTGGTGGTAGGATTAGAAGAAGAATTACCAACGAGATTAGAAGAAGAACGAGTGTGCATGCACTAAAAACAAGAACAACACAATATTTTTGGTAACCGGATGTTAAAAGTCCACGGTAGCTCTTTAAACTACGCACAAAAGAGCGGAAGGAATTAGCACGCCGAAGCGATTTAAAAGCGTTCTTCCTTTTTGGGCGATGTTCCTTGGATCAAGCTTGCCTTATACCCTCCTTATAGTTTGTAATTCAAAGGTGAGCCGATTATAACGATTAACAACACCATTTGTTTTGTTAATTTTTTAATTTTTTTGGTACTTTCAATACTTTAGGAAAAGTATTGTTGGTATTTTTAATTTTTTTTTAATAATAAGAAAATATTCACAAACGAAAAATGATAACTTCACGAGGAAGGGTCTAACTAATCTTCAAACGTACACGAAAATCGCACACACCTCCCCGGCAACGGCGCCAAAAATTGATAACCCGCCTTTTCAAGGGGTAATTATATCATATATAGTATACGTATTCCAAAAGATTCACCGAAATTACTTTTGACCAATGTAAAATCTAAAATCTCCCGATCATTTTCCCATGAGGTTGAATTGAAATCGTGATTAAGTTCATTGATCAACGTTTTTGAATGATTTTAAAGTTTTTGGGTTTGGATTCTAATTCAACTGATAATAAGCAAAGAAAAGTAGAGAAACCCTAAAAACGAAAGCAACTAAAGCTTAAAACCTAAAAATGAGAACGGGAATCAAAACCCGTTCTTTAAAAACCAAAATTCTAGAAATTTAACCCTACGAGTGCAAAATTAATTTTCCTAGGTGAGAAATGATAAAAGAAAATTTTAGAAAAAAGAATTATATTTTTTTGACTTTTGAATAAATTTTTATGAATTAAAAACTGTTTTAAAAAGAAAAATTAATTAGAAATACTAAACGATCTTGGAAAAATCTGAAAAATTAAGAAAAAGTGCTTTGTACTAAGATAATCCTAAGAAAAATAAAATGGTGAATACAGCTTATTAAATAAGCTACGAAATAAGCAGAAAATGGCTTATAAGCTAATTGGGTAAAAAGGAGTTAAGTAATAGATTTTGCAAATGAAAACTGAAAAAGACCCAAGGGCAAGTGTGTAGTGCAGTGTGTGTTAAAGGTTTGAGGTGTTGAGGTCCAAGGTTAGACTTGCTCACCATGGAAGACTCCACCTTTCCCCCTTTTTGCCTCTTTTTTTTCTAAAATTTTTTACACATGTCTTAAGGACTTAAAAATAAGCACTTTTAATAAAAACAACTTTTTTAGAAACCACAAATAAGCACGGAAATAAGCTAAAAAAGAGAACAAAATTGCTTTTTTACACTAAGACTAGTATGCTAAACTGGTGGCTTTTTAAAAACTTAATAAGCAAATGAAATAACTAAATAAGCTAAAACAGATAAGCTTCTACACCTAATAAGCAAGGAAAATAAGCTGCACTAAGCTTAAAAGACAGGAACACTTAAAAGGCTTTAAAACTTAACATTTTAAAGCTAAAACTGAAAATAAGCTCAAATAAGCTCTAGATGAGCTAAAATAGACTTAAACTATCCTAATAAGCAAATAGACACAAGAATTAAGCAATCCTATCAAGCCAAGAGCACAAATAAGCGAATAAGCTCTTTGGGCTAAAACTGTTAACCAAACAGGCAAATGGGTCACTGTAAACACCCCCAAATGGGTCTGCAGCGGAATAATGGTCCTGGGGCGTGTACTTCTACAGATCAATAACAAAGATAATATTAAGAACTACCAAAAAGTCGTTAAAAACTGATACATTAGATTTAATAAAGTATGTGTTTACAGAAGCCCGAAGCATGTACTTGTTTACCTTGTTATTATTACAAAGATTCCAGCCAGAACATATATACAAAATGTAATGCACTAAATCATTAAGCATTACTTCAAAATATAACCACCATGTACCTCGCACCTCGTGCTTTATGACCTCCTGAAAACAAGCATTTAAAAAACGTCAACATAAGTTGGGTGAATTATTCTTAGGTTATTTTAAATGTAAATTGCAGGACCTGCAAGACTTTCCAGTGATAATAGCAACAGATGCATACATCATAAAAGCAATTTCGTATGCCTAACTCATGTACACCAGAAGCTCGACATAATTTGAATACAATATATAAATATTGCCTACATTGAATTGCCCGTAGATGATGTTCAACAACCCGTAACATCGAGTATTCCACATGATATACGTTTCGTTTACCAGTGATAGCGAAGTCACCTCGAACGGAGTCAATCCCAAATAGATCTACTATAATCACAATCGCTAATGCATCACATTGTCCATAATTTACAGTTCATGATTCATGGGGCATAGTGGGGTTAATCGCTACCTTAGTGCAACACTTAATCATGATAAAATTGTACACTTGCCCGTCTAATTTTGTAAAACCATGCATATGTTTCTCACCCCAAAAACTTGTAATTTTATAATTGTAAAACCAGGGGCTATGAACTCACCCTTGAGTGAGTAAAAACACTGATAACAAAATAACCCAAGTAAAAACGCATCGCGCTAACGCCCCGAATGCAACCTAGTTAATATTAGTGTCGAATCAGTATTCAAGTACGTTGTCTAACAACAACTGTATATAATCCTATATAGTTATCATCGTACTATCGTTCGGGCTATCATAATTTAAGAGGTCATGACATGACGTACGAGGAGTTAGGACACCTTAGAATTGGTAAATCTAATACAATGGTTCGTCAATACGCCATCCGAATAAAGCCTCATTATGAAATTCCCAAGTAATATAAGCACTTTGATAACTAATACTTATAAATCTATAAGCTATATCACCATCTAATCGTTTTACCGTGGAAACGTATATTATAAAGTAAAAACGTTTATAATTGCGCCTTTAGCAAAAATGACATAACTTTGTTGGTCCGTTTTAAAAAAGCCCGTTTCTTTCTTTCCGCGTTTCCTACCCCACATTTTCGTATAAGATGGATTGAACATGGAAAAACACATTTTAGTTTTTGTATGATTTCTGTGATGAAAGTGTTTTTTACGTGTACATAACAGCTATAAAAATTCGATTTTAATGCAATTACTTTAATAAACGTAAAACCCGTTTTAAGCCGTATCTTATTCGTTATAGCTCCATTTTAGCGATTCTTTCGAACAAAAACCGTTTCCTCGTACATGAAAGTTTTATCATACTATTTGATGTTTTTACAAAGTATAAAGTTTCCTGCCATGAATAGTAACTTTTTATAAAATTTGTTTTATAAAGTATTTTAGCGACATAAAGTAAACTCGGAAACTAGTGTATCTTGCATCGGTTATTAATCCGTTTTTCGAGTTTCTTATCATTTTGGAATCCTCATGAGATGTACTATATTTATAAAACATAAAAGGGCTGTTAAGAAATTCGGACCAAAACAGAAGGTTTGAGGTTTTGTGATTTAGACATGTTTTAAGCTTGATTTTAGTACCATTTAGCTTCAATCACCTTATTACAACTACTTCACAACATTTCTATCTTATGTTTTTACACATTCTAAAATCCATTAGGGTCATTGACTTTGCTCAAGGATAATCCAATAACAAGTTGAACATGTTATTTACATCATTTTCATTTACAACTTATTAAGTAAATCATTAAAACCCTAATTTGCACTTATACATGTTAATACTTAACCAACATGTTAAAACACTTATACATTCCTTTTAACATAATATTATCATCCATATGACATGTAAATAAGTGTACAAAACAATGATCATAAGTAAAAATTCATTTTACATATTCAAAAGTACCCTAAATGGTGATTTAGCTAAATATAACATATGAACACATAAAATCTTAGTTATGAAATGATTAAGCCTTATATATTTAAACCTTGATTGGATGAGTAGAGAAGATAATAACAATCACACCCTTGTGATTAACAACCTTGGCTTAAAAATATTAGGTGAAAACCCTAATTTCAACCAAAAACCCTAATCTTGCAATATCTTGTTAAAACCCTTTCAAAGCTTAACCAACCCTTCATTCTCTTAAGCATTCTTCCTTAAGTAAGATAATGTAAACACTAATATGGTGAAATAAAATCAAGCTATGGATTGTGATTTTGTTTAATGATTTGAGCTGTGGGGTGTATAAGATAATAAAGGAAGAGGTTTTTTGTGTGATCTTTGTTTCTAAGGACTGAAGTAAATGATTTTCTACTTCATGTGCATGCATATAATACTACAAATTGAGATATTATGAAGGATATTTGATGTCTAGTGGAAAATGCAAGTGAAGTACTAGGAAAGAAAGTGGAAGCTTACCTTGATAATGTCTGGTCTATCATGATATCAAAGTGATGCAAGATGCATGTATGAAGATATTTGTGAAGATTCCTCTGGTCCAAACCTTCTCCTCCTAGTCACTTATACAAGAAATTATGCTTGTGTATTAAGTTAGGATATTTTGTTGACTTTTATATAATGAATATTACATTATAATAAGATAATTTTAGGATAGACTTAATAAATGTATAACTTGCACATGTAGAAGTTTGGATTGAATCTTTTATGAAGAATATGTATAATGTGATAAATACTTGAAGTATATAAATAAACTTTAAGTATGGGTATAAATTTGGGTATTTCGATGAGCGAAGATAAGTTAACATTGCTTCCTCCGGGAATGCTAACTAATTTTATATCCACGAAACGTAAACTACTTAACGTAACCAATAAAAATAAATGTGCCAATGATAATAATTATCCCTCTAAATAATCATTATAACACTTCGTGATGAAACATTTAATTGTTTAATGCCCGTTTACATTGTATGATCATGTTTGTAGTTCCACGCGATTTAGCTTAACGATTACGATTTAAAAGAAAACCGCGTAAAACCCTAAAAATAATTAGTAGATTACATAATGTCGTACAATGACCTCAAACACGAGGTGTTATAGGCACCTTTTGGGCTTAATTTTAAGCTTTCAAATGGATCCTTGTAGCTACGTGGGTTATATCACCTTAAAGCTTGTCCTAAGGGCTTCTAAAATCAGCAAATACAAATGAGTTTGAAACTTAAATAAGCTACTAAAAAGCAAAATGAAAAGACTGTCTTGCACAGGATGTATTTTTTTGTTTTTTTTCTTAAAAGACAAGTGACAATATGCAGACCTATCAATAAGCTAGAAAAATAAGTCTAAAAGCTAAACTAAGCTAAAACAGATAAAAATTGACAACTAATGAGCTTATGTTCAAAAATTCAGAAGCTAAAGACAATTTTAAGTAACTTAAATTTGAAAATTAAAAAGAACTTTTTAAAACTAAAACATGACTTGACAGATTTTTTTTAGGTCAAAAAACTCCAGATAGTGGCAGGCGTATTTTTTTTGTTTAGTTTTTATTTTTATATATCTTGTTAGAGGTCTTCTTTTTTTTTTTTTACTTTTTATTAAACGCCCACTCCTTGGGGGAATATTATTTTTACTAAAATAAAAATGACAAAAGACTCTTTACCAACACTAATCCTACTGCATTTTGACTCAAAAAACAACACTAAAACAAGTTTTAAAAGCTGGATTTAAAATCCTTGATCCAATAAGCTATTTCAAAACTGTTTTATCACCACAACATTAAACAACTTTTAGAAAAAATTAAAAACCAACATTCAAACTTAAAAATTCTTAAAACATGAAAGCTTTTAAATGGCTTTAAAGAAAGCTTGTTAAAGATGCCAAGTGACCCAAAATGGTTTTAAGGCCAAAATTTGACCCACTTTAACCTAAACTCTCCCAAACACTCCCTTTATAAATTTATAAAGTCATTTTAAAACGGATTTCCCAACTAATTAAGCAAGCCTTTTTAAAGATAGATTGTAAACAATGGAAGAAAAGGCAAGATTAATCAAAATACAACCTCAAATAAGCCACATATAATAAGCAAACACAGAATATGCAGATTATGCTACTTAAGGTAGTTTTAAAGAAAAATTTAACTAAAGGACATATAAGCATAAAACAAAGACAAGTAAGCATAAACAACAGTAATAAGCAATAATAAGCAGCAAATAAGCATAAATAAGCACATGAACAGTAATAATCAAAAATGAAAAATGAGAAAATGGAACTCACAAAAAAAAGTGAGCTTACAAGAGTCCACAGCTTTTGGCAAGGGAATAAGCTCTCAAAACAACTTAAACCAACCTATATGCTTCCCAAGAAGCTCTAAACTAAGGCTATCCACTATTTACCTTGCTCCTTGAAGTTGACTGTTTTTGTGATTTTTTTTGGATTTTTAGACAGAAAAGTAAACAAACGCTTATATAAGCTTTTAATGAATAAAAAGCTTATACAAGAGCTTAAAAACAGTATTTAAATGACAAATAAGGTAAAAGACAGTATTTAAAGAAAACTTAAACTTTCATTAACTTAAGAAAATTACAATGCAAGTATTTAAATGACAAGTAATTAAATGACAGAAAATTAAAATTGCAATATTAAAAATTAGACAAACTTTGTTAATACAAATTTGGACTTAACAAAAATTTGACAAAAATATATAAGCTACAAGGGCCCTATATTTATACTAAGAGCTTCCAGTCTTCACTTCTTCTTGTTGTGCTTTTTGTGTGAGAGCTTCCGCTGGTGTGTTTGTTGTGTGAGAGAAACCCAAAAATCAATCTTGGCCATCCATATTTCTTTGAGCCCAAGTCAAACGATCATAACCCTTGATTTCCTTAACCAATGGTGTTGTTAGGGATTGCCAACATGGCAATTGGAGTTTTGTGAGGCGGGGATAAAGAAAGGGATGGTTTTGTTGTGGTATGAACAGTAAACGAGGTGGGAAAGTGACAGGGAAGGGTGAACAAGGTTATTAGCGGGAAATCTAGGCTTAACTTTTTGACTTATGTTAACAGGTTTAAAGGTTTTGGGAATTGGCAACCTTGGCCCTTCATTTTGTATTGTGGTTTTGCAATTTCAGTCCTTTGTGGTGATACAACTTTGGGGGTTGGCAAGAAAGATCCTCTAAGGTGTATGGTACGTTTGCAAGTTTAGTCCTTAAAGGACTAACAGAGTTATCTATAAAAGGGTTTATATGGCTAACGATAGTTAAGTGACTTGGGCCTCACTTGGCAGTTTTGGGCCGTGTGGACTTAAAGAGGGATTGGGCCATTTTGGACTTAAAAGGGTTATAAGTAAGTCCTTCATATTAACACAGTAATTGTGCTGCCCGCGGCCCATAGATTGTAAGGGTGAGCCCCATTTAACATTTCTTTCAGTTTTTGGGCTTCGACCTTTGAGACCGTTGACTTTTCGGGTTGACTTTGACTTTGGACAATGGACTTTCATCATCACGCTTTTCCATTCCGTAGCTTCGGTTTTGTCGTTTTGGCTTCGTTTTTTTTTCGGTCTTTTTGTCGTATATATCAATTTCCTGCATAATATAAGTAAAAACATAAAAATACAATGTATTTTTGGTACGTTTTTGGTCGTTTAAGTTTCGTTGCCGCCATTGGTGGTGTGTGGCGATAATGATCGGTGTGTGACGTTGGTTAGCTTAGGTGGGTGTGTGAGGATTTGTTGTTTGGTGCCATACTCTCACATCGATGGTGCGATATGATTTGTGGCAGTGGTTATCTCTTTCTTTCATCATATGTTAGCCGATTAATTCTGATTAAACAAGTTCCAACATATCAATTTGGGTTAGTTTGTCTTGAGTTCTTTTTTATTTCGAATATCGATTTGGGGTATCTTTGTTTTTGACGATTTAGTTAGACTAAAATATATTTAACTTATAATTTGATGGGTTTGGGTTTAGCAAAGGTATAGCGAAACTGAATCATTTTTTGGGTTTGGATTTAAGGTGTTGGTATTATTGAAATGGCTGAGACTTTCTCTGTGTTGCGAGTTTGTTACACTGTTAGCTTATATAATTCGTAATCAAATTATTTTATGGAAATGATGTCAAGGGCTACGTGTTCATTGGCTTAATGAGATTTAGAAAAGCCGACAACGACACTTTTCTCGGCTTATCACCTGTCCAGCTTAAGCTTATGGTTTATGTAACAATCCGTATTTTTGATCAATGTACGACGCTATTAAATTCACTATTTTTTTCTCGTACGCGTTCGCTTTTAATTTTAATCAATACGTTAAATCGCGTGAACTAAAAATCAACAATCAACGTAAGCGGGCACCAAACAAATTAAAGTTTACGTCAAGCAATCATTTTATTATTTTTACTAAAGTAATAATTAACTTTTATATTTTATTTTTATTGATTTCGTAAAGTATTTACGTTTCGTAAATAAATACGTTTAGGCGTTCCGGAACCACCAAAAGTTATCTACGCTTCAACAAATACCTATGTTTATACCCAATACCCAAAGTTTTATAAAACTTTACCTACATTCATCAAGAGAGCCGAAATTTCCATAAAGGAAACAAGCTAGAACATTTACATTACAAGTAATACACTTATAAATAAACTACAACTTATACATTTTTCAAGTAATACTTTCCTTATTACCAAAAAATATATTTCTAGTCATTCTTCCTTAATTCCATGGGATAACTTCCATCTAGGGGAACATAAGAACACAAGTATTAACTAGAACATGTACATACACATCTCATTAAAACCTAAGCTAGTCTTGACCAAATCTCTTCTGTGTTTTACACCTAATGTTTCTCTTGACCAAGACTTTCCTTAAGACCCTCATTGTGTCTTTTGTCTAGTCTTGGCAATATATAAACACAAGCAACTAGTAAATAAGCACATACACTTCACTTTTAGCTAGAAAACTTCACCATATCCCCCCTTTCTCTCAAAACCCACGGCTCAACATACAACACCATAAACAACCCATACAAAAATTATTTATAACATTTACATACATTCATACAACATATTTAAGGTATCCTAATGTGATTTGAAGGTTTGGTTAAGCCTTTACAAGTGTTAAGCAAGAATAATGGAAGATTATGGTTTAGGGTTTCAAGATCTTGCAAGCTAGGGTTTATAATCTAAACAAGGGTTTAGATTGTGTTGGTTATCATATTACATCACTCTAAGGTCATCTAAAACTCTTTATGTCTTTACATTCATCGTTTTATGCATATATGAGTTATATATAGTAAATCACCACTTATAATATGTTTAACTTGTAAAAGTAAATTTTTCTTGTAAACATGATTTTATGAACTTGTACACACGTTATATCGATATAAATATGGATCATGAACTTTATAATATGTAAGACAAGTATATAATAAGTCTTGGAAAACTTGTGGTAAATTATTAAGTTAAAAAGGTATATAAAACAAGTTTATATATATGAATACCTAATTATTATTAAGGGGCTGTTTTGGTTCAAAATCCAAGGCATGGATTTTATGTTTTATAAAAATAGTACGTATCATGAGGATTCCAAAAAGGTAAAAACTCGAAAATCCGATTTATAACGAAAAAGATACGACAATTACAAGTTTACGACAATAAATACTTTTATAAAACTATTTTTATAAAAGTTACTGTTCACATCAGTAAATAAACATGTTTTAAAACAGCTTAGTGATCAAAACTTTTAATTACGAGAACGTGCTCGAAAGAATCGCTAAAAACGGAGCTATAACGAATAAGATACGCCATTTATGGGTTTTACAATAACTAAACTATAAAAATAACTTTATAATTGCCATGAACAGTAAAATACTGTTCACCAGAGGACATGAAATATAAAAATGTCATATTTTGATACGTCGTCTTAATACGAAAGCGTGAACATAAGAAATGTAAGAAACGGCTAAAACGAGAAGTTGCGCACTAATCTATAACTTAGTGCCACTAATTCCTGAGATGAATAGTGTTTGGTCGTTTATTTTTGATTAAATTTTTGCGAAACATTTTGGAATCACTTAAATAATAAATTTATGACTTGTTTTAAACTTTAATGAATGTTATTATTACAAAAGGCGATTAACTAGTTACGCTATTATAACGAGTTTTCAAATACATAATTATGTATTTAATCAAATGCATTTAAACATTATCGTCACCAAACAAACAAGTAGATGGTGATGTATCTATATTATGAATTATAACTGTGGTTTTAGTTAATCAAAGTACTAGATATTACTATGGTTGACTAGGGAGTCTTCAGAATAAGCCTTCTCGAGGTGGCGTAATCGACGAGTTGTTGGAATTTACGATTTAAAGTGTCCCTATCTCCTCTATGAAACGTCACTACATGACCTTCTTAATATGATAGTCCGAACGATAGTATGATGAACTATAACGACCTATAATATCAAAGAGTTAAGTACTTATACGACCTATAATGATTAGGTTGCATTCGATCGGTAGCGTGACGCATTTTCTATTTTGAATAACTTGTTGATATTACCATCACTCAAGTTGAGTTCGTTTATCCTCTTTTTTCACTACTTGCTTTATTAAATACGGGGAGATTACATGCTTGATTTCTTTGACCACAAGTGTATTCAAAACTGTTATGCTATTACCCTTACTTACATTATTGTCTAAGTTTACCGTATTGCCATTTAAGTCCCACCGTTTATCTTTAAAATGATTGGTATAAGGTTATGAGGGAAAGTTTCCTTGGGTAAAAAGTCGGTTTTGGTACAAAGGTTCTTAATCTTTTAATTAATGGGTCGTGGTACGTGGTATTATTCATTGGGTGTCTCTAGCATCATTGATGCATTTGTTAGGTCTGAAGTTCGTTCGTTATGTCGATATTTATATTCGGTTGTTTCTACTTTTGGGATTGTGTGATTTTTGGGTCCATACCAATTGGTGCATGTGAAGTTTGGTATTTGCTCATGGCGTGATTCTAGAGTTGATGGTAGGTCATATCTTCTGAGTGGTGCGACTAATAGTAGCGAAGCGAATGGAATTATTCGAAATCCCAAGTTGGAATTGGAGAGTTTTTGTTTTACTTTTGATTTAGTACCTTTTAGTTGTGGGAAGCGTCTGTATTGCTTGGTAGGAAGAAAGGTGAGTAGTTTGAAATGTGCATAGATTATCTCGAGTAGAGTGAGATAGAAAATTCGTATGTAATGTCACCAATGGAGGGTGCACGGGGATGACGTAGCTAAGATTGTTTTTAGGATGTGTAATGGACACGTTCAAGTTTACGGCTATGCCTTTTGGGTTAACCAATGCACTAGCGGTTTTCATGGAGTTAATGATCCGGGTGTGCATGGCCGTATATAGACAAGCTAGTTAACGTATATATTCGGACGATATTTTAAACCGACCCGAAGTCTAAGGAGGAGTACGAGTCGCACGTGAAGATGATCGTGGAGACACTGAAGGAAGAGAAGATGTACATGAAGTTTTCCAACAACGTGGAAGCTATCTAGATGTGGAAGGAATCAAATGGGTAATGAGCCGATCTTGGCATTGCCGGAAGGAGCAAATGATTTCGTAGTATAATATGACGCATGAAGTAAGGATTTGGAAGCATGTTTGGAAAAAGGGAGAAGTTGAATGCTTGTACGTCGTGACAACTAAAGGACCTTATAAAGGATTGTATGACTAACGTGATAGGTTTTGCACTATAATGCTAGAGGCATTAAGTGAACGAGACGTGGAGAGTGATCTATATGGATCATGAACATTTCAAACACACTTTCAATCGGAAGGATTGAACATGAGGCAGAGTCGATGGATGAAGTTATTTAGTGAGTATGGTTTCAAGGCCAAGTACCATCTGGGAAAGGAAAATGTGGTTGTTGAATCGTGGAGTAGGAAAAAGAGTGAAGCCAAGAATGAGTTCTGGATTGACGTATGACGATCCAAGCTAAGATCGAGAAAAGGATGTTGGTGGTGTAAAATAAGATGTCCAAAGCAAAGAACGTGTCAACATAAGATGTTGCGTGGCTTGGACCAACGAGTGTGAAAAGAGGTGGAGAGTGGTTCATATTGGCTATTGAAGAGGCGTATACGATAAAGTATTCTATCCATCCTGAAGCGGATGCAACTTAGTGTGGTCTTAGGTTTTCAAATTGGTGGTCGAGTATGAAGAAAAATATAGCTAGTTGCGGTAGCAAGTATTTAGCGTATTCGAGAGTGGAAGTTGAGTATCAAGGGTCTTCAGGATTGTTGCTACAACCTGAGTTATCCGAGTAGAAGTGAGAAAGGATAACTAAAGATGTTATTGTCAAGTTACCAAGTTTGAGTAGTGGATACAGTGCGATTGGGTGTAGTCAATGGACTGACTAAGTCACCCCATTTCTAGCTATGCTTAGGACATGTATTGTGGATGTTAGAGATAGTTGGGATACTTATCTTTCGTGAGATGAGTTTTTCCCTAAGGTGGGGATTATCTTTCGGGTATGAGATGTGCTTCACTTGAAGCATTGTGTGGAAAGGAATGTAGGTTACCATTTTATGGGCAGTAACTAGAGACAGCGAGATTGGATGAACCGAATTTGGTTCAAGGATTATGCTAGTATGAGGTTTAACCGTTAGACTTGAGGCTGGTAATTGAGTGTTACCTAGAGTATTCAGTTTGAAGGGTGTATGATGTTTCGAAAAGTATGGTAAGTTGATACCAAGGTAAGTAGGTCCATTTGAGATTTTTGAAAGGATTATCGGTTAAGATTACCTAAAAGAGTTGAGGAGTGTGCATGACACGTTTCGTGTGTCAAAATTTGAAGTATTTGGTAAATGCGAGTTTGCATGTGCCTTTAGAGGTAATTAAAGTAGGCAAAACTATAGTTTTGCTAAAGAACTAGTAGAAGTTAATGTTCATTGAGTTAAGATTTGATTGGACTCGAAGGGAGGTCTTTAAGACTTCAGGTAAACTGAGTATCCACACTTGTTCGTTGAGCAAGATATCGTTGGGAGTATTAGTTAAAGATGGGTACGTAAGGTTTCTTATAGACCTTAGTATGCCCTTATATGTGTTTGTGATTTTGGTTAAAGTTATTTTATGAATAAACTCAAAGTCGAGCCAATTCTTTAAAAATGTTGGGCTTTATAACAACTTATAACTTGGTTTCAAGACAGATCTTGTTTGATGAGTTGCGAGACCGGGTTGTAAATGACGTTGTTACACAACTTAAGGTTTTTGACGAGTTTCCTCGAGGACGGGCGAGGCTCATGTGGATTGGTGTTTTCTTTTCGTGTTGAGTTGTTGTGTTACTAATTGCACCCTTGTGAGGGTAAGCAAAGTCACTAGCAGTTGGATTCGGATTGTAGAAGTTGGATAAGATTAAGGTTGACAATACTCTTTGTTTTGTCAAGGAACCGTTGATGTTGTGGACCGAGAGGTCATGAGTAAAAGTATAGTATGATAGCATTAGTGAAAGTTCGTTGGGATTCGAAGCGTGGTCCTAAGCTTACTTGGGAACGCAAGGATCAAATGAGGTCAAGGGAGTTAAAGCGTAATGGGAATGTTATGGTTGTAAATTGTTGGAATTCAAAGTGTAACTTTGAGTTAACATGGGTATAGGAGGACTACTTGAAAGATAAGTATCCTCGATTAATTGTTTGGTAGTGATAGAGTTGAACCTTCTAGTTAAATCTCGGGACGAGATTTTCTCAAGGTGGGGATACTGTGACAACCATGACTTGAGCAGGTTAGTCAAACCGTTAGTGTTGACTTATGTGCCTGTTGCAATGTATGGTTTATGTGATTTTATGTGTTTATGCGAGCTTATATGTGTTTGTGTGGGATATGTGAGATTGGATAATCAATCCATTGAGCGTGATCGTCTCATTGGGATTGGATTAGTGTTGAATTTTGTGAAGTTCATTTCGTTCACTTTTGGTGACAAGGAAATGATTATTGAGATTTTAACATTTTGTGTTAAATGTGTAAGTATTATTACGTATACGTATTTTTGTGTTAGTAATTTAAGATAAGTTTAGGTTCTAGAGGTTAAGCTAAGAGAAATGAGTTATTTGATGGAGAAATTATCACTTATAGTGATAATGGAATTGATTGGGTATTTTGAGAGGAATTGTTTTGGTTATATGAGGATGTCTGTGATGGATTAAAATGGGAGGTCGGGGTCATTTTGAAGAACTGAGTTGTTAAATAAGAGAGTTTTTTTTCTTCTGGTAAACTTTCCATTATATCAGAAAGTAAATTTGGAAATGAAAAGTTATTTTTAGAAAGTAGTTTTCAAGCAAAATGGTTTAACAAATTAGCTTAGGTTTTTATAAAACTTAAGGTATAAAGATAATTAATTAATTAATAAAAGAAAAGAAAAAAAATTTAGGCATGAATAGTAAAATCCGAAAATTAGAAAAGAAAGAAAAAAAAGAAAAAAAAAGAAAAAGAAAAGAGTTTTAGTTGAACTCAAATTGTAATTAGGTTTATCTAGGGATTTCCTTGTGGCCTAAAAATAAAATAAAATAAAACCCAAACCCCCTCCCCCATATTGTTCGACCGGTTTCAAGAGAAGAAAAAGAGGAAAAAATTTAGGGTTCTTTGCTAAGGTAAATTTTCTAATTTATGTTCAATTCTAGTTATAATTTTTCAATTCTAGTAATCTAAATATGATGGATTAGGGTTATAAATTAGGATTTATAAATTAGGGTTCTTAGGTTTCTGGAAGTTTATGATGTATAGGTCATGTTTGATCATTAGTTTAATTGTTTACATGATTGGGATTGTCGGTTAGGGTTTAATCTTTGAGGATAGTCGTTTTAATTCACTGCAGAAATTTAGTCAGACTTGTAGAGGTCATAACTCGGTCATAAAAGATCAAATAAATAATTTACAACATACTGGAGATAACCTCAGAGAGTCTACTTTCCAGAAAAGTTAGCCTCGTAAGTTTTTATGGTCGGGAAGTGGGTCAAAAGGTCGTTACAAAATCAGTGTGTAAAACCCCTAACGAATTTCAGTTTTGGTTTTGTTTTTTCTAAAAATACTTAGACATCTAGTTAGAAGCTAAAAATCACGTGAAAGTTAGTTTATATATTGTGTGTGATCTATGAATTTTTTCTAAGCATGAAAGGAGGTCTAAAGTTGTCAGCTAGTGCCATACTTTTAGAAGGTCAAATTCTGGACGAATTTTGGACACTTTGGATTAATGAATTTCTAAAGGGTATTTGAAAAAGGGTAATGGCTTTGGGAGAGCTATGAGAGGTTCATAAGACATGTATGTAGCATGGTGAATTTTGGTTTGAATTATTGAAGTGTTTAAGTGGTACGTTTAGGGCATGTAAGCGAGTATAAAATTCTGCTCAAAACCAGAAAGTTTAAAGTGTAGCAGTGAAGTGTAAATGGTGTATATAAGAGTTGGAAAAGGTTTAAAACAAGTATAGAACTATGGTAAATAGCTTAGATATCCATCATAGTTGAGGTTACATCATATTAGGTTGAATGCCTAATTGATGGTAGCTTATTGTGTGTTTAATTGTTTAGATTATCCGTGAAGTGTTTGTGAAGCTTTTGTTGGATTTTTTTGGGAAGCTAAGCATCAGGTGAGTTTCATAGTCCCACTTTTAATGTTTTATATTGGGATGGAAATGATGCAAAGCTATTTTGGATGTGTTTAATCGCTGCGATTATGTGGTTTTACTTGAGGCATGAACGTTTATGTGGTTATTATAGGTGATATGCTTAATGTTGTTGTGATTGCTGTGTGATTCCGGTTAGAGGGTAGTGCTTCTACCTATTCCAAATCTAATTGGAGGATTGAAATAAGATCCAATTTTTGTGTAATCTCGGTTGGAGGGCAGTGACTCTACTCATTCCAAATCTAACTAGAGGGTTGAAATAATACTCCATTCCGTGTGATTCCTATCAGAGGGTAATGGATTACCCCAGGATTTGTTATGTGGATCATGGGCACGTTCCGTCCTGTTGTGATTGATTGTGAGTTGTATGATAGCTAGCTTAAATTGTTCTGCCATGATATGTTATGTTAATCGCAGCAAATTGTTTTGTTATTTTTAAGATTGTTTTGTGTGTCTTAAACCTATGACTCTCACCAACCATTGTGTTGACGTTTTTAAGCATCATTTTTAGGTGAGGTTCATGAGGATATTAAAGCTAAGAGAAGTGGCTAGAATGACCGCTAGGATTACATTAGAGTTCGCATTTGAGTTTATTTATGTTTTCTGTTTGAATAAATGTTTTTCCATGAATTGTTTGGATTATGTTCTGCATGTCATTTATTGACGAGACCTCTTTCTCGTTAATAAAGAGACCATTAGGTTTTGGGTATTATTATGACACTTTGTGTCTTTGCTTTACTTTAGTTTCATTTTAGTATTCTCTATATAGACACCATGTGTTGTAATGATATCCATTCTTGTTTACGCCTCACGTTTCCGCCTTGGTGGGGTGTGACACACTCTATATATATGCTTTGTCAATTTCTCCAATTTGTCAAAACGTAAAATAATAGTCGTACTTAGATTAAAATGTCGTATCTCGTTCCCTTGATTGCGGTTGTGTTTGTGGTGGTGGTTGGTTGCTATTTGGCGAGTGTTCCACAGGAAGAGGATCACCAGTACATCATTGTAATACTAGGGCTTATCGTGCCACTCATCATTGTGGCGATTGGCGTGGAAGCTTTCTGGAAAAAGTAGCTTTCGCAAGTAGGCGTGCGGGTTGTATTGCCGTTTTATTCTTGAGTATTTTAATTAGTCTTATGCTGAATCCTCTAGAAAGAATCATCAAACGTTTCATCTTTAACTTTGTTTCGTTTATGTAGGATTTAATCCTCATGATGTATTATGATGAATCGTAGTCTTTCATAGTTTTCTTGAGTATTGTCTTTAATGTGATGAATGAGTAAAATGTGTATGCGTTCAAACTTTTGTTATTACATCGAATATTATTGAGCATATCTCTGTCGACCTAACTTATACATAGTTGATCAGGCTATGTATACCTTAGGTTTACATTGACATCCCCTTTTTCCTTTAGTTATTTGTTTGTGATTGTAAGCATAGTCGGTACCGAGACTCGTGATGTATATAATTTGTCGTGTCTCCCAAACACCTGATGAATGATGTTACGTTATATGTCGATTTGTGGTTTATTATTCCCTTGCTACTTTCTACCACACATGTGGTCCTCTGAAAGTTTATGTTCCCTTATGTGTTCATCTTACTACGTGTATATCGTTTCATATGATGGCATGTATTATCTATGTGTTCGTAAAATTATTATCTCAGCGTATAAGTTATTTCGAATAATTACTTTTTGTTGAAAGTTTAGGGTTTGGTTGCAATCGCTCTTGCTAGATACGACTATGTCCATCATAAATATTTTAAATCGATATTCCTCACAACGCCTACCCACTACGCCGCCCCTTTTCTTGTCTCTCTCAAATTTCACTTTACTTACTTCTTATCTCGAATTATCGCCCACTCTACCATATCAAGTTTTTCACCTTCTTCCTTAAAACTGTCGGTTACCAATCCCCATGGGATTTCCAATCGAGATTTTCACTCCCGTCATGATCATCATTATCACGTCGCTCGTTTTGCTAGTCTACCCGATGTGTTTCTTTTCACGTGTTGATGTATATGTTGTCTTAGCATTTTACATCTTTGTTGTATTTCCTATATTTTGCATTTTGTTATATTACGAACGGAAATATTATGGATCTGATTGAATAGGGTTTCACGTTGTGTATTTTATTGCTTCATCCTTCCCGTTACGACTATATATTACTATGTACCCCACCTCGCATCTTGGTATGATTCAAGGTTATTACCTGGTAAGCCTTTAAACGCATTCTGTATTTCTATTTTCATTAAAAAAGGCGCTCATTGATTGTGAATGAAAAGAATTTCAGACTGACAAAATGTCGAATAGTGCCAGAAAGAATTGAATCTGGTGGGAGTTACTGTTTCTTGTCCCAAGCATGATGTGTGGGTCTTTCAAAATGATCCTTCAAGTTTCATAGTGTTCATAGGAAATAGTTCCCCTATCTCCGTTTCCTGAGAACATGATTGTATTCTTCGTTTGTTGGGCAATGGGTATACTTGTTTTGCACTTAGCAGTATTTTTTGATAGCGTCCTTTTTATTGGCGTATTAAGATGTTTGTCATACGACTTAGAAATATCAACTATGTTGTTTCTACTATACTGGGTAAATGTACTCAGAAGACATTTTAGGACATAATTGTTATTTCATTTATTATTTTATGAGAGCAAAGTACAAGTCTTCCTCAATTTCTCTGCTTAGACGTCTCTTCATATACTGGGATATAATGTTATAGCAAGCCTGGCTGTTTTGCTTATAGGCCTAGGCGGGTTAGAATTTTCTGAATTTGTCCATGATCCTCAGCACGTCTGCCCTCAGTATCAGCTACCCTTATCTACAATATTGCGATTTCATTCTCGGCAGCTGCGAGAGAATCCTGCAATTCGGAGATCAGGAGCTCTTTGTCCTTGGTGTCTGCATGAAGAGTGTCAATCTCTACTTCCAGGTCCTCTAGTCTGGCCGTCACATCTTCTGGGTTGAGTTCTGATGTCTCGGATGCTGGTTTACCGTTAGAGAAGGTAATGACATCTGGGAAGAATGGCGATGATGGTGATCTACTTCTTTTTCGAGATGGCCTCAGCGCTTGTGATATTAGTGCAGGAACACTGAGGTTATTTATTTCTTGGGAGTGTTCACGCCCTATAGCAGGGATCAAAGTTAGTTCCAGTTCAGGTAATTGGATTGTCTGAGAGGTTGGCGACTCAAGTCTTCTTGGAATGGAATGTCTCGTGGCGGCTTCCTGTTCCGGGGAGTTGTCAGGTACGTTGCTGGAAAGTGATTGAGACATTTATCGAATACGCCCTGCATATGACAAAATAGAGTTTCTCCTTCTTATATTCCATGTTTGGGTAAATATTAACTTATGGGTGCCATTTATTTTTGAGATAAGGTGTATTGCATGTTCTGAATGGTTATGCATACTATGTCTTGAGGATATGTCTAGGAGCGTTGGGTTTAAGCATTCGTATGTTTCTTATTTGTTTGGGAAATTTACTTGCAATTATTAGTGGTATCCTTATGTTAAGACCCAAGATGGTGACCAGGTAGTGTGGTAGGCTCCCGGACAATAGGTGCATATCCATGGAGTTCATATTATTCTCGACTCAGGGGCTGGTGTAAACCTTTATGTCTTAAATTTATTTTCGTAGTTTGTGACTGCTAATTGCGACTATTGTATCTTACTTTTACCGGGCGTGTTTTCAATTTCTTCTCATTATGAGTTTGTTGTTTACGTTTTCATGACATTCATCAATTATTGGTGTACTCAAGAGGCACATGCTTTCTGGTAGGTTTTTGTATAACTTGAAATACTGTTAAGGGTATACCGACATAGTGAATAGCAGTATAGGTATTTTACAACGGTTGCTAGTGAAGTGACGAGTGGGTGATTAGCAAGGTATCCCAAAATGTTTATGTAAGTAACCCTCACAAAGTGGGATAGTAAGGATGTATTCATTGACCAAATTCAAAATATTGTGTAAGTGACTCTTAGTAGCATGATGTTTGTTATAGGATTAATTATTTGGTGAGAGTCATGGTAGCTTCCTTACACTAGGATGATACAAATGTGTAATCCATAGGATATGTTATTCCAAGATGGTGAATGATAATGTGTGGCTTAGTGAAACATGTCTTTCATGACGGACAAGTGGTAATTTAGTTATTTAATGATATCGTGCCAATCAATTGTTAACTTTGGAAGTAAATAGTAATAGATAGTGCGTACGCTATTCTGATATGTACTTAAGAGCCAGTTAGGGTCTAGAGTTACTAATGCAACCAAGTTCTTTATAACCAAGAGCTCTGCTACCAATCTGTCACACCCCCAAATTCACTACAGCGGAAGACTAGATTTGGGGTTTGTGACTTCATGGCGTGAAGAGGACTTGATACGAGAGATAGACCTCTACATGCTAATATACCAATGCAGACTCCATATATTCTGTAGTATATTAAGATCAACCATGAGAAAACATAGCTAAATGTCAAGCATAAAGTTGGTGAGTTTCATAGGATTGTTGTTGATAATGTGATGAACCACAAGATTATAACCATAGCATAAATATAGTAATCCTATGATATCACAATGAAAGTATTTACTTATTGTTCGAGAGCTCATGACACCGAAGCGATAACAATTACCACATCATAGATAAGCCCATGCAGATGTCCAACCCGCGACATCCGAACTAACTCAAAATGGAAGAGCTGATGTGTGGTTTATGGCAGATTGACGGAATGGTGTATAAGAGCGCGCGGAAGACGAGACCATGTGGATGAGTCGAGATCATGAAGTAGCGCAGGTGGCATGGTGTTTCAGTATCTAGTCGCAGATACGTCATCGTCAAGCGGGGGTCTGTACTGGCGTGATATATATACTGCGCTTTGGTTCCTATTAAATTGTTATAGATACATTATACACATTTATCGTGATTTTATAGCATATATTGGGACTTAGACCCAATAGTAAATCAGTAAATGTATTTGTGTTCAACTGTTAAAAATAAGTAATGTTCTCACCCCAAAAGATGATTTAAAACAGTAAAGTAGAGGCTATGAAAACTCACCTTGTCGGTTAATTTCCTGGAATTGATAATGGATCAATGTACGTCAAATAGTGACTCAGTCAAACACCTAAGTAATTATGACAAGTCCTGAAGTTTACATTCCCAAATCTATTGTATGAAATGAATTATGCAAATGATCATATAAGGGCATAGTCTTAATTGATTACTTTTATGTTTTCAAATGTTGTTAAAAAAACCGTTGCTCTAGGGCGACTTTTTCAACAAAAGTACCAATACTGAAAATTTATACCCTTACGCGTCGTCCTTAAATTTATGAGGTCATGTGATTTATCTAAACCGTAAACTCATTTTTTAAGATACTACTAAGTTATATATTTTTCTTATCATGTTTATTATTTCATCGAGTAGTAAATTAATTGTGTATTATCAGTGTTTATTTTTTTTATATGTCTCGGTTTGCTCGACTTCGTTAAGTTTTCTTATCAAAAAAATTAATTGTATATCCCTTAGACTTTTCAATAATAATATATATATGATACACAAACAACTTTTCATTTAAATTCTTTTATTCGTATAACATTTCATGTTTAAAACCCGAATAAGCTTTTAAAATGTTTTTAGCATTAAATAAGTTTTTATAAATCATGTTAAATTTATTTACCCGTTTAAAACTTGGCTTCGTCGTTACCCATTTCTAAGCCATTGCAAAATGTTATTTAAAATTTCTAATTATCGGAGTAGTCATTTTGTTTGTTAAATAATTTCCCAACTCCTTTTGGATTTGCACTTGATACACGAACAACATGCCTGATTCCATCTTATTTAAGTTTAAAAATTTTATAGAATCATTTTTCATGCAAGTTTCTGTTTTCTGCCATTCCCAACAGTGGGTTAATAACCACTGTTGTAGTCTTATCCTTTCACCCACGCACCCTTTTAATGTTTCTAGTTAATCATTAATCCCGTATGGTTCTACTTCTATAGGGTTGGTCACGATATGGATGAAGGTCAGAACTAATGAGTGTGGCTTGTATTTTCGCAGCTCCAATGGCTGCAACAGCGGCAACGGCTTGCTGTGAAACCCACTGTTTCGACAGGGGGAGCTGCCCATTGCGTCGCGCTTGAACACAAATGGGGGTAGTCCCATTGGTCATGTGTTTACGAGGCTTAGGCGTGAACCAACGAGCATGGTTTGCTCGACTTTCATTAGAATCTGTGGCGCACCAACAGCGAGTAAATGACTCGTTGTGGTTTATTTGGTGACATTTGGTCACGCCTCTATTACACATCGAGGTCACGACATGAGAACTCTACGAAATTGCACGTGTAATCTTAGTGCACATTAGTCCCTAGTGAGCCAACGTAATATATTACGTGTATGTTTTTAAAATTTGCATAAGAAAGTTTCCTGGTTCGTTACTCGTCCTTAGGAACGATGTGTTGCTTACTAGTTTTCCCATACGTCGTTATTTTTGTGCATGGCACGCCCAAGGTTCTTGGGCATGCATACATACGAACCATGCATGGGTTATATGTTGCTTACTAGCCATGCTAATCCGAGGTTTTCGTTTAGTTAGCCAAGACTAGACGTGTCTTGGGTTTTTGGTCGTTTGTTAAACTACAAAATAAATGATATAACTAACCACGAAGTGACTCACCGAGGTCTAGGTTTGTCAAGGGACGATGAGAAAAGTGGTGGTGATGATGGGTCGACCTCCCTTGGCTTCTACCCGTTCCAACCCGACGCCTCAAGGCTTACGATTCCAATGAAAACCCAAACCGAACCTCACTTATTCACTACTTGCTTGTGAATGATTTGTGCTAAGTGAAAAGTGCATGGCATCCTATTTATACTAGTAATCGTTTCCTTATTCTTGATACTTTTCAAATTGTATGAAAGTTGGCATTATTTTCATTCACTGTTGGTGTATATGATATTATTTGTTATAATTGATTTTTTTTCTAATACTGTTAAAGAATCTACACTATTGTTGAACGAAACAGGACGTAGCAGGTGAAGAAATTTTTGAAAGAATATAAGGTGTGGGGCATTATGTGTAAGACATGAAATGATAGTGTTTGTTTGAATTTCTTCCCTGATTGACGTAGTCCTACATTTAAGTATTAAAGTTTTGAAATAACATGTCAAGGTGAAATGTCTATTTAGGAGGATTTAAATATTGGCTCATTTATGGTTTTATTTATTGAAGTGTGGACGGGTTCACAAAATAATATAGGTGTACGACTTTGTTTCGCCGGGCGCGGAAAATATTATTTTTATCGCTTAGTGTTTTCTAAAATACCCCTTTTTGCTTCGTAAGCAAAATGATGATCTATACGCGCTATTTAAAATTCTCAATAACGTAAAATATTGCATGTCGCTCGAAGGATAACTTTTTATTGGAAAGTAACAGAAATTTTGGCAATTGTTTGTGACACGTGCTCTTGTGTAAAGTGATAAAGAGCTCTAAATTTTCTGAGGTGTTACACTGTCATACCCTGAAAATTTTAGGTCAATATTTTAAACTTTTTCGACAATTATTTTTGATTTTTATACGCTACGTTTGAATCTGGCAGTTTATCGGGAAGTTAACAGGCGTAAATCTGAAAAACGTCATCGGACGTGTTCCGACTTCGGATTTTGATTAATTTAGATATTATATGAGTTATTTTATCTTTTCTAAGTGTTTCGTACTTTACGATCACTCCCGGTATTTATTTTTACGCTTTAACGTTTAAATTGCGTTTTTCGCGCTTTTGACATAACGGAACCCCGGAAACCCGAAATCTTTTCGTGTAAACTTAAGTTATCGTCCATCTCATGTTCTTAAGTTAAAATTTTTGTTCATCCCTCCCCCTATACTCAAAACATACGCTTACACACACTTAATTAAATCAAAGAGTATCTTTTATCCTTATTTTGAATTTCAAAAATAAAACACCATCACATGCAAGATAGTGACACATTTGTATTCATCTTCCACTTGGAGGAGTATATATACATGTCTTGTCTTTGTAAAACTCACTTTTCCCTCTCATTTCTATTTTTCCCTTTTGAAATGAAAATTTAGAAAATTATGAAAATACTCTCTAGCTCCTCTCCTTTATTCTTATAGCTTTCGTAAAAAAACTAACTTACAAACATAGCATTACAAGGTGGTATCTATCGCCAGAGAGACTATGTGGTTTTCGTGATCAAATTGAGCCTAATTGCAAGAATTTCGATCGATATAGCTTTCATAAGGATGAATAGTAGCTTTCGTATGGTTTAGTTTTATGATTTGATGTGTTTTTTTTTCTTAAAACGTAATATAATAGCTTTCGTAAATTGTAGAATTAATACCTCCTTTATGGAAATTACATGTTTTTTTGACCTCAAATTGATCAAAAAAATAGATTTGATAGGTTTCGTAAACAAGAAAATAGATTTTGGTAACTGTTTTTAGGCGGGAAATTACTTTCGTAGGATAATTTTAAGCTTTCATAAGGTAGAAATCTTTCATATCTGTTCATACGAATCATTTCTTACTTACTAACATAAGAATTACTTTCGTAACGAGAAATCTAGCTTCGTAACATAGAAAACCTTTTAAATTGAAGGATAACATTGAGTTTATCATTTTAAACTATTAAAGATCATATTCGTAAGTTTTCTTAGGTTTCGTAGCTACGAATTTACGAAAGTAAGGGGTTTTTTGTTATTTTACGAAAGTAGAGTTTCTTTGGGAATTACAAAAACAGGTTTCGTATAATTGAGCTTTCGGTAACCGTTGGGTTTCAAATACTGTGAGAGGTTTTGTATTCTTTGTGCTTTCGTATATCAGAGGTTTCGTATCAAAAGCTTGGTTTTGGTTTCATAAATTCATGGTTTCATATCACAAAAGAGGTTTCGTATCATAGTTTTGATAACAGAAGGTTTCGTAAGAGGTTTCGTATCACTGTTTTGATAACAGAGGTTTTGTAAGAAGTTTCATATCACTGTTTTGATAACATAAGGTTTCGTATCATATCTTTGAGGTTTCATACACTGTTTTAGAGGTTTCATAACACAGACAAGCGGTTTCCTAACACAGTTAAGAGGTTTCATAACATCATTTTTTGAGGTTTTGTTACACTGTTCAGAGGTTTCGTATCTTATTGTTTGGGTTTCGTAACAAAGTTCAAAGTGTGATTCAAGACAAGGTTGTTATTGCTCGTTAAGTTCACGATTACAATACTTCATCTCCAAAACGATCCAAATTTGCTTTGTAGTCATTTAATACAACATGTCTACTTCTAGTAATTAAACCAACCCCAACCAACAAACTCTCGCTGATTCAGGAGCTAATGAAAGACCTCCAATGCTTGAGAAGGGAAATTATATTCCATGAGAAAGTCGATTCAGAAAGGTTTTGGATAATAGAGCTTATGACAGGATAGAATGTGGAATTCGATACAAAATGGCCCTTATCAAAGACCCATGGTTGTTGATCCAACAAATCCTACTGTACCAATACTTGAACCATTGTCTAAAATGACTGGGGGTAACAAGAAGCAATACATTGATGATGTTAGGGCCATGAATTATCTACTTCAAGCAATACCAAATGATATATATAATTTAGTGGATGCATATAAGAATGCTAAAGAAATATGGGAACGAATCAAAAGGTTGATGCATGGATCTAAAATTACTACTCATGTGAGACACTCATGTCTTATGGATGAGTTTGATAAGTTTGCAGCAAAAGAAGGGGAATCTTTAGCCCCTCCCCCGTATCACTTTGCAAGAAAGGTTGACAACACTTGTGAACATCATGGATTGCAATAATGTTCGTCCAATACCGGTGGCAATCAATACAAAGTTTCTCAATTGCTTGCAACCAGAATGGAGCAAATATGTTACCGTGGTTCATCATAATCAAACTGGATATGCAGTCTCTTATGATGTGTTGTATGATCAGTTAGTGCAATTTGAACCACATGTTATAGCATCAAGGGCAAAGAAAGTTGCCAAAAATCATGATCCTTTAGCTCTTATTGCTCATTCAAATGCTTCTTCATCACACTCTTATACAAACTCTTCTTATTCTCCACAATCGTACTATGTCACACATCCTCCATCAGTTTTTGATTATGATGATGATTATCAAGGGGAGTTATAAGGCGATTCTCAAGAGGATAAGCTTACAACAGCTATGATGTTACTCGCTCGAGCAATTATTCAAAAGTTCTCTACACCCACCAACAATCGTCTTCGTGTTTCCTCTAACAATTGTCTTCGAGTTGACATACAAACCAAAAATCGTCTTCGAGTTGACATACAAACCAAAAGTTCTCTACACCCACCAATAATCGTCTTCGAGTTGACATACAAACCAAAAATTTTGGTTATGGTGGTAATTCTAACAAGAATGTAGGGAGAAACAGAACTCAAGGGTTTAATGCAGGTGATGAAAGCAATCAGATTATTCAGCGTGTCCACAAACTGAGTCTACTCCAGACAAAGAAAATGTTTAGTGTTAAAATTGCAATGAGAAAGGTCATTATGCCCATGAATGTTAGAAACCAAAAGTTCATGATTCAAAGTTTTTCGGAGAACAAATGTTGTTAGCTATGAAAGATGAAGCTAGAAGCAACCTCAGCAATGAAGAGAATGATTTCATGCTTGACACTTCAAATGGAGAAGAGTTGGAAGAGTTAACTTAGTAGTTATGTTAATGCTTGACTGCCAACCAGGCTGATGAGAAGTGAGATGTCCATCCTATGATGCAAAGGTTTATTCAGCCAGGTTACATGCTTTTGGGGGGGGGGATCGTCTAAGGTTCATGAACAAGTAAGTCATGAGAAACGTAAAACTATTATTCAAATAATGGATGACGATCAAATAGATTCTAATATCATATTTGATGATCCGTTTATGGAAAATAATGGTGGCACGTCTGGACATGATTCAACTGCTCATGACGAATATTGTGAAATACAAAATGCTAGATATAAGTTCAAACGCGAAGTTGAAAATTAAAAACGTTTGAATAATGAGCTTAAAAAGCAAAAAGATTTGCTACAACAGGAACTTGAGATGTTTAAGGATCGGGGCAAAACTTTTGAGTCAAAAACATTCAATACTCAACATACAAAGAAACATGTGATGAATTGGAACGTGAATTAAGGAATGATAAGGAAATGATTGACCGACTTGTGAAAGAAAAAGAAAAAGTTCAAAATGATTTTCTCAAAGTTGAAAATGAAAAAATAATAATTCAACATGAAACTCAGTTAGAAAAGAAGGCTTTTAAAGAACGAGAAGATCGGTATCTTGATGATATCCTTGATCTCGAAGAGAAACTAAGTTCTCATGATCGATATGTTTATAAAATGGGTCAGTCAATTCAAATGATTCACATGCTTGGAAAGAAACCAAATAAAGTTTATGATCCTTTTCTTAAAGCTGGGTTGGGTTATACAAATCTTGTGCGTCTTAAGAAAGCCGTTGCAGCACAACCAAAAATGTATGATGGTGATTTAATTCATAACAATAAGTTGGTAATTCATACAACTGATTCAGAGGAAACTTTAGCGGGGGGGGGGGGGGGGGGGGGGGGGGGGGGGGGGGGGGGGGGGGGGGGGGGGGGGGGGGGGAATGCATTACGAAAGTCGAAACATAATGAGGCACACAAAGATTAAATTGATTATGAAAAGTTGAATGCGCTTTATGAAACATTTGTTCCTCAACAAGAAATTTCTGCTGAACAAACATATATTTCAATTTCTTCTACTTCTGATAATGGTTCTACATCTAAAGATGCTCCATCGGAATCACCAGGTCCAAAAATGCCAACAAAGAGTCGGTTATTAACAATGATTGACACATTGGGAGATACAATTATTGTTTTCCAAACAAGGATTAATAAAGCTTTTTTACAAGACACAGAACGAAGATGGTTGTCTGATAGTTAAAATGAATTAAGAGAGTTTTATAAAACCGATGTGATTCCGATGTCAAGATATTTATACAAGACTTTGAGTGAAATCAAAGAGGAAATCATTGAGGAAGTGCAGGAAATGTGAAATATTTTTGTGTCAATGGAACAAAAAGTCAATGACAAATCTCCAACAGAAAATATTTTAGAAAATGAAATTGATCGACTTTTGGAAGCATCCTTGACAAGTGAAATCCAAAATTGTGTGTTGCTTTCGGTAGAACAACAAAAAATGAGTTGTTAAAAGTTGAACTTGATAAAAGTGCAAAGTGATTCAAGAGATATCCAAGCCAATTTGCTCAAAAGAATCAAAATTCTTGAAAACGATTTTCAAAGATCACAAGCTCAAAGTATTGATTTTGAACTCAAATTGCAACATCAAAAAGAGAAAATGGATTGTGGTGTCTCTTGGAAAGCAAAGTTGTCTACATTGCATGATGAGAACGTGTTGCTAAAACATCAAGTTGAGTCTACTGTTAAAGAACAAGAAAATATTAAACTTGAATTTCAAAAGCTTTTTAACTCAATCAAAGCAACACAGGCTCATCATCAAAATGAAATTAATGAAATGTTTAAAGATGTCACTCAAAAGAAACATAGGGATATATGTGATGTTTGTGCTCAAAATACAAAGATCTTTTGAATGACTTTATGAGCTTAAGAGTAAGCTTAAAATGATTGACAAAGGGAAGCATATGAATACTAAGTTTGACAAATCTGAGACCTTAGGACAACTTCTATGTGTAACACCGTGCAACAAAAATCTAGCAATTAAGGCTAAGAACGTGTCAAATACTAAGGTTACTTCAGATAGGTCAAAACCAATCACTTCATAGTCTACTCCCACAATTGAGCAAAAACAACAACACCATACGAATGTAATTGCAAGAGGAATGTATAAGATCAATTAGGAAGACACAAAAACAAAGGATTCTAAAGCTAACCTAAATGTTTCCAATTCTACAGGTGCATCAAAATGAAATTAATGAAATGTTTGAAGATGTCACTCAAAAGACATATGCTTATGTTGATATTCGTGCTCAAAATCAAGATCTTTTGATGACAATTTATGAGCTTAAGAGTAAGCTTAAAATGATTGATAAAGGGAAGCATGTGAATACTAAGTTTGACAAATCTGAGACCTTAGGACAACTTCTATTTGTAACACCGTTCAACAAAAGTTTGAATATGTTGTGTATTTCTTGTGGTCTTGATGTATTTTTGCATTCTCATGAAAAATGTGTTGCACATAATGCTTTGACTAGGAAATCTAGTGTCAAGAGAGCTGTTGGTCCCACTTTAACACTTCTATAGATCGAATTCCTTAAGCTTGTTTAAGGTTTAGTTATATTAGACAAATCTATCACAACTATAGTAGAAACTTTGTTTGAATGTATTAAAGATTATGCGGAATCTAATTTTTAATAAAAAGAAATTTCAATGGAATAGTAAAACATAATGAATTCAACAAAACATAAAAGCACTAATATTATTAAGCAAACAATACGAATACTCTCAAAGTATTAGGATTACACAGACCTTGAAGCTATGATAATCCTATGAGTGACTCATTTTTGTTTGATACAAAAAACTATATCAAACTCTATGCCCTAGGACCTCCTTTTATACACTAAAGAGTCCTAAATGGCTTACAATACTTTCCTAAGTAATCATAATCTTCTAAATACATAACTTATAGATATCTTTTACCGAAATGTCTCATACAAATCACATAAGCAGTACTAACTAACTTAGTAGTACTAACTTCTTCACTAGCAGCATAAACTCCTTCAGCAACATTAACTTTATACTAGCAGTAGTAACTTTTGTACTAGCAGTACTAACTACTTAGCAGTTTTTCTTCTAAGTCTCTGAGCAGTCTTAACTTCCACTAGCAGTAGTAACTTCCTCTAGCAGTAGTAACTTTCTTTAGCAGTAGTAACTTTACACTAGCAGTACTAACTGTGTACTAGCAGTAGTAAACACTTAGAAAGCATCACTAACTTTGACTGAGCAGTATTAACATCAATAAAAACAGTAGTGATTCCAAACAGCATCAAGAAGCTTTTAATCCCAACAATCCTCCCCTAAACTTGATATTTATCTCTAA
>BQNB010024647.1:8763-60480 GCA_026074375.1 Tanacetum coccineum
TGGATATCGGATTCCTAAAATGAAGCTGAGGATGTGAAACTCTTGTGGATGAAGGGTAAAACTGCGAGCATGAGAGTCTTCACAATCCGGGAAATCCTGGACATACAACACAAAACACGGACAAAACACGGGTAATGGAAGATGTAAGCCTCCTCACACAAAAACACTTATTCATTACTACATAATACTGCTACTGATAAGCATGGGGTGCCTCCCACGAAGCGCTTGTTTAAGGTCGCTATGCTTGACCCGATCCCCGAATTTATTGGTCCATGGGGAACGTCTGGAGATCCGGGACTACCAATTGTGGTACGTCCCCTCCAAAGTAGTGTTTCAAACGATGACCATTCACTTTGAAATTTGGCCCGGAGTTTTGGGATAACTCGACAGTGCCATATGGAAAAACTTGGGTTACAGTGAATGGTCCACTCCAGCGGGTCTTAAGCTTGCCCGAGAAAATCTTCAATCTAGAGTTAAAGAGGAGGACTCGATCACCGACGTTGAAAACGCGATTTTTGATCTTGGAGTCATGGATTCTCTTTGTTTTCTCTTTATAGATCAAAGAGTTTTCATAAGCATGATCACGAAGTTCATTTAGCTCATTGAGTTGAACCTTCCGGTGATCGCCCGCGGTCATTAGGTCAAAGTTCGCATGTTTTAACGCCCAATAGGCTTTGTGCTCGAGCTCAATCGGAAGATGACATGCCTTCCCGTACACTAGCTTGTATGGAGTACACCCGATGGGTGTTTTGTAAGCTGTACGGAAGGCCCAAAGTGCGTCATCTAATTTATCCGACCAAGAGGCACGATTTTCGCCCACGGTCCTTTCAAGAATTCTTTTCAAACCACGATTGGATACCTCAACTTGCCCACTTGTTTGTGGGTGATACGCGGTGGAGAGACGATGAGTGACTCCGTATTTAAGCATGACCTTTGCAAACTGGTCATTGCAAAAATGGGTTCCGCGATCACTTATGATTGCACGAAGGGCACCAAATCTGGAGAAGAGAGTTTTAAGAAATTTACAAACAACTCGGGTATCATTGGTGGGGAGCGCTTTTGCTTTAACCCATTTCAATAAGTAATCGACTGCCACGAGTATATATTTGTTCCCTCTTGAAGACGAGAACTGCCCCATAAAATCAATGCCCCAAATGTCAAAGATTTCACAAACTTGGATAGAGTTTTATGGCATCTCATCACGTTGCGAAATTTTGCCTTGACGTTGACAAATGTCACATCGTGTAACAAAGTCGTGGGCATCCTTGTAGATTGTGGGCCAATAAAATCCTAAATCGAAGATCTTTTTAGCGGTGTAATTGGCACCGTAGTGTCCTCCGATGGGTCCACTGTGGCAAGCTTTGAGAATGTCAAAAGCTTATTGCCCTGAAACACAAAGCCTAATTACTTGGTCAGCACAGATCTTGAATAAAAAGGGATCGTCCCAGAAATAATGTTTGACATCTTTGAAAAACTTGTTTTTCTGTTGGGACGACATTCCCTTGACAATGAAGTTCCCCGCATGGTAGTTTATGAAATCTGCAAACCATGGGGTACTATCATCACGAAGAGCAACCGATCCAAGAATTTCGAGTGGAAATGTTTTCGTAATTTCCTTGTTCTCGAACTCATCTTGGTGAGGGTTCTCAAGTCTGGAGAGATGATCGGCGGCAAGATTTTCTGCTCCTTTTTTGTCTCGGATTTCAACATCGAATTCTTGGAGCAAAAGGATCCACTGCATTAGTCTTGCCTTAGCATCTTTTTTAGCAAAGAGATACTTTATAGCAGAATGGTCGGTATACACCATGCTCTTAGACAAAATGAGATATGACCGAAACTTCTCAAAAGCGTACACTACGGCAAGTAATTCTTTTTCGGTCGTAGTGTAGTGTGCTTGAGCTTCGGTCATTGTCTTGCTGGCATAGTGAATTGGTTAGAAATGCTTGTTCTTTCGTTGCCCTAGGACTGCCCCAATTGCAAAGTCGCTTGCATCACACATTTAAAACTGGCCAAATAACACCCATTTTTTAATTATTATTAATTACATATTAATCCCCTTATTTTTTTATTTTTAATAACCCTTTATTAATTTTGCAAAACCTTTTAAATAAAAACTAGTTTTAAACTTACTATTTATAAATTTCATTTTATAAATTACTTTCCTAATTTAGAAAAACCTATGCTTAATTAACTTAAATACTAGACTTAATTCATTGCTAGGAATACATTATATACTCTTTACGCTCATATATCAATTATTCACCAAATTACACGATAACGCATAAAATCATGCTATCATTTTCATTGTCACAAAACATGAACAAAATGAAATAGCTACCAAAATCACAACTCAATCACTAATAGATGAACACGCATCACGAATTGATATCAAATACTCATATACGATCACATAAGCACATAATTATAACACATATAAATACTTTAGTCAACTCTAACGGTTTGACTAACCTGCTCAAGTCACGATTGTCACAGTATCCCCTGCTTTAGGAAATTTCGTCCCAAAATTTAACTAGTAGGTTCAACATCACAGTCAACAAACAATTGGGGATACTTAGCTTTCATATGGTCCTTATGTTCCCACGTGAACTCAAGGCCACGCTTTGAATTCTAACGAACCTTAACTATAGAAATCTTACTACGTTTCAAACTCTTAACCTCGCGATCCATAATTTCTACGGGTTCCTCAATAAAACGAAGGGTTTTGTCAATCTTAATCTCATCTAGTGGCACATGCAGGTTCACATCCGCCAAACACTTCTTCAAGATCGACACGTGAAATATGTCGTGCACGCTACTCAATTCCCTGGGCAATCTTAATCGATAAGCTACAGGACCGATCTTTTCAAGAATTTCAAATGATCCTACATACCTCGGTGCCAACTTACCCTCTTTTCCAAAATGTATCACGCCTTTCCAAGGCGACACTTTCAATAACACTTGATCCCCAGCCTCAAACTCTAGTGGCTTGCGCCTATCATCAGCATAGCTCTTTTGACGATCTCTCGCAGCTTTGAGGTTTTTCTTTATCAAGACTACCTTATCAGTCATCTTTTGCACTAATTCTGGTCCAATCAATCTACTTTCACCAATTTCAGCCCATAGGACGGGCGACCTACATTTCCTTCCATACAGTGCCTCGAACGGAGCACATCGAATACTCGAATGATTACTATTATTATAAGAAAATTCAGCTAACGATAGGTGAACATCCCAACTACCACCAAAGTCGATCACACACGCTCTTTGTATATCTTTCAATGTCTGAATTGTACGCTCACTTTGTCCATCCGTCTGAGGATGATAAGCCGTACTCATATCTAATCGCGTCCCTAAAGCTTTCTATAATGTTTGCTAGAATCGCGATGTAAACCGTCCATCCCGATCTAAAATAATCGACACAGGCACCCTATGCTGTGCCACGATCTCATCAATGTACAACCTTGCCAACTTCTCCATACTGTAATCCTCACGTGTTGCTAGAAAATGAGCTGACTTGGTCAGTCTGTCGACTATTACCCAATTCGTATCATACCCACTACTTGATCTCGGCAACTGATGTGTCGTTGTATGGTGTATATTTTATTGATTCAAGTTTTAAATTTATATTTTGCCGACTAAACCAAAAACAACACTTTAACGGGCAGTGTACCCGATCGGTAGTAGTTTCATGGTAAGTAGGGTGTCAAACACTTGAAGCGAGGTTAAATCTATCAATTTAATTAATATCTTGGTTATCTAATCTATGTTAATTCTATTCTATTCTAAACCTATGTCAGTCTAAATCCTAATTCTAACGGGAAAAGGGGGGTTTCAGCCTGAGAGACTAACACGATTTAGTTGGTGACTTCAATTTATTCAAGGCACTTTAACCCACGCGAGCTAATTAACAAAAGAAAAAAGAGCGGTCGAGCTAAAGATAAGAAAACTCTATTAACCATTATTAATTTGATTTGAAAGTTGGTTTGTTTATTAAGTGCAATGATTTCTTCTCTCGAGGTGGCATATCATTATTAAGACTTAGGCATTACATCATCCTAAGACATAGACACATTAATTCTATCACAATTAAAGCATCCGCATAAAGCATCCTTATTTGCTGATTATAATCTATCTTAGGGATTAAAGCAATGTTGATCTTGTTAAACCCTAGCTCATAGAGACTTTACCCACTTACCGCTTAATGGTAGTTTATACACTAGTAGTGCACTTTTCCAACTATCCAATGGAATTAGAACGTTACTTGTTGAATTATCTAGGTCACCTGCTAGTCAACACGATCAATAAACCATTGGCAATATCCAATTAACTAGTTAAGCCTAAAGCGTATCATAGACACATACTTATAAGGACAATATTTATGATACTATGATTCTAGATGTATAAATTACTATATGGAGAGCTATCTCAGACTCTAGATCTACTTGGTCCGTATCACTAGATCCAGTTGAATGATAGGTCGCATACGAAAGCGCGTAAACAAGTATAAATTGATAAACATAAACTAGCAATTACCGATAAATCAAGAAATCAAGATAAACGAATACCAAACATTCAGATCTTCATTATAATGGCTAATACCCGAAGGTATTATCCTTCAAACGTCATAATAAATACAAGGGCAATTATTTAGCCAAGGTAAACTAACCGAGTTAACGATTGATACCAAAAACTAAACGATTACTAAAGTTTATGGAATTACACGTTGTCTCCTATGGAATTGATAACGTTGCTCGACCTCTTCAGCTCTTTTTCTCCTCTGAAAATCGACTTTTATGATTTAGGTATCGAGAATATGATTCAGCATAGTTAAAACTCATTTTTGAGTCTTCTATTTATAAGGGCTGGAAGTTGGTTTGATACGGCGTATCCAAGGATTGGATACTGCGTATTGGGGATTTCTTGGAGTAGGGACCATGCTTGATATCTTCCATAATATTCACATACTATATCTTGAATACGGCGTATTGAGTCTCTCTGGATACGGCGTATTAAGCTTTATTCTTTTGTGGTCTTTGGTGAGTGCATGCACGGATACGCCGTATCTTCCTTAATGGATAAGGCGTATTGGTCTTCAAAATAGTAATCTTCAAAATATCTTTATTTAAGCTCCAAAATGCGCGTCTTTTGCTATCTTTCACCAATTACTCTATAATTATTGCAATTCTCAAATATATGCGATTAAGTAACAATTCTTTGCGATAACTATACAAAATGGGTTAATAACATGGGATAAATGACGCTATAAAATATATGTTATTTGATGTCATCAGCAACTTTGTAATAAAGTTCATAGCTATTCTATCCCATTTCTACTCAGGTATCTCTAGCTGTTACAATAAACCAGAAGGTCTTTGATGTTTCAGCATTCACCTTTAAACAAGTCAAACAATTGCTAACATAGATAGTAATACCCTTCTTCATACATGGCCACCATACATATCTTTAAGGTCATAGTACGTCTTATCTGCTCCTGGATGTACCAAGTACCTTGATGCATGAGCCTCGTCCATAATTAATGTCCTTACACCACCTATTAATGGAACCCATATAAAATACATACCTCCATCTTCCTTCCTTTCCATTAGTTGGTCCAGGCCACGCAGCATTTCTGCTGTCGCATTCTCTACCTTGGACGCCTCACCTGGAGCAGCCAATATCTTGTCCTTAACACTTGACTAATAGTCATGGACATTGCCCGTACTCGTCTTGGTTTCACTCTCTCCTTTCTACTTAATGCACCAGCCACTACATTCGCCTTTTTAGGATGGTAATGAATCTCACTATTGAAATCATTAAACAATTCAATCCATTTCATTATCACATATTTAACTCCTTCTGATCGAATATGTGTTGAAGACTCTTATGATCCGTATAGATGACACACTTTGTTCCGTACAAATAATGCCTCTAAGTCTTAAGAGCAAACACTACTGCTCCTAATTCTAGGTCGTGCGTTGTATAATTCTTCTTATGGGCCTTTAGCTGTCTTGATGAATAGGCAATTACTTTGCCTCTTTGCATGAGTACACAAACTAATCCCTGATTCGATGAATTACAGTAGACTACGAAATCTTCAATCCCAGTGCATCACACAAATTATTCTTCAAAGTCTGGAAAGCCTCTTCCTGTTCCACGCCCCACTCATACTTTTTGTTTTTCTGAGTCAACGAAGTAAGAGGTTTAGCAATCTTAGAGAAGTGTGCGATAAAAAGTCGGTAGTAACCTGTTAACCCTAAAAATGATCGAATGTCAGATGTGTTGCAGGAGCTTTCCAATTCTTTACTGCCTCAATCTTACTTGGATCCACGTGAATACCATTCTGGTTGACCACGTGACCAAGGAAATGCACTTCTTGCAACCAGAACTCACACTTAGAGAATTTTGCATACAATTTCTCCTTCTTCAGCAATTCTAACACCAAACTCAAATGAACCTCATGTTTCTCCTTAGACTTTGAGTAGATCAAAATGTCATCAATGAAAACAATGACAAACTTATATAGGTACGGTTTACAAACCCGGTTCATCAAATCTATAAAGACTGTTGGTGCATTGGTTAATCCAAAAGGCATAACTCTAAACTCAAAATGTCTGTATCTCATTCGAAATGTGGTCTTTGGAATATCATCCTCATGTACTCGGAGCTGGTGATAACCCGATTAAAGATCTATCTTAGAGAAATAACACGAACCTTATAACTGGTCGAACAAGTCGTCGATCCTGGGGAGATTCTTGGTGGTTAGCTTGTGCAACTCTCGATAGTCTATGCACATTCAATATGAACTATCCTTCTTTTTTAACAACATAGGTGCTCCCCATGGAGAGTGACTTGGTCGAATAAAACGTATATCAAAGAATTCAGAGGGTTACAAATTTATCGAATAAGGTAGCAAACGAATATCGAATCAAAGGCTAGAAAACATATAAAGGACTTCACATATGCAAATAGATGTGGATCAAATAACATAAGAATCCTTAAAAGAAAGGATAGAATATATATACCGATAGGAAACGCAAACAAAAGAGTCAACAAAGCATACCAAGACAAAAGAAACACATATCTAATAATGATACTTATCAAGATTGATAAATACGAAAGACAAAATTCTTATACCAATAATCGACTTTACTCGAAAGAACCAATTAAATTCTGTTTTTATAAAAATTATTTTGAAACAATAAAGACAGTCATTTTAAATAAATAAAAAAAATCATTTAAAAAAAACCATGTTAATTATAATCTTTAAAAAAAATCGTTTTAAACATGGTTTTCAAAAAAAAATCAAGAGATAGTTATATAAAAGCGCTTATCACAACATATTCTTAAAATTATTTCAATAATAGTTTTCCTCAACACCATCAAGATATACTTCAAAAGGATTTTCATAGCTCGACATCAATATAAAATATATTACTCAAACAAAGGACATCGTAATACCAAAAGGGATTGTAAAATACCGTAAATACTCTAACATAATTCTATTGTTTGAAAGCAAAAGGACGTACAAGGAACCAAATAGTCAGAATAACAATAAATAAACATGCACAAGAGAAATTCATACAAAGACATTACGAACTAAAAGAAGGACGTAAAAACTAATCCGTACTCACAATCAAAAGAACAACCATTGAAAAGCGTCGGTACTAACATGCCGCAACATGTTACGAAAACCAAAGGATATATAAAGAACGGATTAATGATCCGCACTAATATGTTAGGAACAATTAGTGCTTAAAAGAAAATTTTGATACTCATACGAGTAATCAATGCAACGAAAGAACCAATTAAACGCACCAATATCGAAAGAAACAGATCCGACCAACCAATATACATCAAGACGCCGAATAAAAAAGTTAATTCATCCATACTGACATGGTACGGACAAGGAATGCTAAAGTGAGGGTTATATATCTGAGCGAACAATTGAGCAAACGAACAAACTCAATAACCATAATAATAGTAATAACAGGTATCCGAGGTATATGCAAACGATAGATAAGAGGGAAACTTACCAACTATGAAACTATTTATAATACAATCGTACATAATATAACATCTTACACTACCAACTAACAAGCAAACACCGATCAATGCAATCATGGTCACAAGTCTACGTGTGTGATGCCTTTATAATTATGTTGGCCACCCATAATTATAAATGTATCCTTTCACACGTGTACTTGCTTCTAAGACTACACATCTCAATGATAAAACACATATATGCACATATACCACATTGCACATCTTAAATCACTCCAAAACAACACAGAAATGATGTTCCATCAAAACAATATTTATAAAGATAAAATCGAAAACAACAGAAAGAAAACGAAGGTCTCGAAGTGCCCAAAAATACGTAATATCTAAAAGAAATTATCGATAGCAACGTGTCTAGGTAAAAGACGGGATAAACTTATGATGGGCCTCGCTTGGGTTTGACTTTGTTTTCGCAAGAGTCACCCGACTCTGCGGGTCCAGGCCTACTACGAGCATCCGACAGGAGATCTGAGTCGACCTCCTTCTCTGACTCTTCAACTACCCTTCATCCTTTGGTCTCTTGAGAGGCTCCTCCTCAATTGGCTCCTTTTCTAAATCTTTTGATATCGAGTAGCTCGTAGGTCGAAATAAAATTCAGAGAAAAGCAAGAAAACAAACCGCCTAGATAGCTAAACATATAGATCCTATTATGCAGATATATGAAGAACTCCTAGGTTATAGTCTAGGTCAAACCACCTACTTCTCTATAACCAAAGGATCTGATACCAATCTGTCACACCCTGCAAGGCAGAAACACGAGGCGTAACGTCATGAGTATCATCACAACACAATGCTGTCAACAATGGAGAAAAACTAAATGCATTAAACAAAACTAAAATAGACATAAAGTTTCATGACAATACCAAACACAAGAAAATGGAGTCTTGTATTGAGGTAAAAGGGTCACTCCAATACAAAGACATAACAAAAAAAATCCATAACCTAAAACAATCAGGGAATCAATTCAAAGCAAATACAAAACGAAAACTAGGGAAACTCCGCATGCAAGCCTATAATCTCACTGGCCAATCTTCCTAACTTCACTTTCCTCATGATGCTCACCTGAAAATGATGCTAAAAACGTTAACACAACGGTTGGTGAGAGTCATAGGTTTACGACACACAATTCAAACTTTCAATCAATTACTGTGATTAATAAAAGCAAGGTAGGACAAATATGAACTATCATGAATTTATGCTAACATGCAATCCAATTATCATATCAAATCAACAAAATCCTATACTGGGTAGGCGTACCCTTCAGATCCAATCAAACACTAAGTAGGCGTACTCATCCGATCTAAATCAACAACACTTGACATGCCAAACACAGTACATGCAAGTAAATCACAATATTTGACATGCCAAACATAGTACATGCAAGTAAATCATAAACCTTGACATGCCTAACACAGTACATGTAAGTAAATCACAAACCTTGACATGCCAAATACAGTACATGCAAGTAATTCACAACCAACATGTAACACATGGTCATATAATAGTCATATAATGTCCACACTCAATTAAAACACATAATCACAGAAATTAAAACATTTCAAAACCATTTTCATCATTTCCATCCCAATTTAAAACACTGTAAAAAGAGAGACTATAAAACTAACCTGATGCATAACTACTTCACAATATCCTTGAATTCAACTAAACACAAATAAAACCCATGTTACACGCGATTAGGCTAAATGCCCATGACGATGTAACAATCAATTGATGGACTACTAAGTTTATATTATGATTATAAACCCTTTACCATACACCCCATAACTCACTTATACTCTAAATACCTTTAATAATTCATTCTAGTTTTCCAGTTTTTCGGCAGAATTTTGTAGTCACTCTATGACCACAAATAAAATACTGAATCACCAAATTGACTTTTCCCCTTTCATTCCCTAACTTTCCAATTTGTTATGAACTACTGTGATATTTTAGAAAAAAATAATATTAAGCCTAACTATTTTATAAAAATTCAACATTACAAAGTACTCAAATTTGGATCTGAACGCATACCAAAAAGTTTTATTTTTCTAAAAATACTTAGACAATGAATTAGAGGTTGTGCTTTGAGCTGAAATTAATAGACACATAAAATATAACCTCTGATTTTTGGCTAACCCCAATTCAACTTTTAAGTAGGGGTTTTACTCCCCGAAATCAGACCCAAATCTGACCTGAATTTACCGTTTTGACAACTTTTCTTGCAAAAATTATTTGACTAACTTCCCTACCTCAAAACCTTTCGGGGCCTGACTTTTTGGAAACTAAACTCTCTAAACTTTAATTTAGGCACAAGATTCAACCCAAAACTTGTTTTTATCATTGAGATATCATTCAATCAACACGACTCAAAATTCTGCCAAACCTTAACTTTCAATCTAACGCGTTCTAAACTAAACCGTTTACACCCACATGCTCTAAATCTAATCCCGAACGCTCCCATATAGTTTTATATCATTAATTTACAGAAAATTTATGCACCCTAATTATTATACCAGTTAAAGTTACTAATTATAAAAAGATTAAACAAAAACTTAATTGAAAACATACATAAACCTTTACTTAATAACACACGAATTATCACCTCTAGATCTTTGATAGAAAAAATATTTTTTTCCCTTCTTTTGTTCTTTAGCCGGTCGATCAAAAAGAAAAAGGGGGAGAAGGGTTTTTGGTATTTATAAGGTTTAAAATGAAAGTTTAAATAATTCCCAAATACATTCCTAATTAGACTAGGACTTTGTTTCCTTTTTATTTCTTTCTTTAAAACCGACCCACAAACACCCCTTAATTATATATATTTTTATTTTTTTTATAATTTCGAAATTTATACACATATATATGTTATTTATAATTTTTTTTATAAAAACTATATTTATTACATATTTACTTAAATCCCTTATTAAATAAATACACTAAACTTAAAATAAAAACACTTACACTACTTAATATTATTTTTCCCAAATTATTTTTTTATTCATTACCTCATAAATAAATTATCAAACCTCAATATTCTAATTAAATTTTCAACTCGAAATTAACGATTCACACTTCATTAATTTTGCAAACCTTTTAAATAAAAACTAGTTTAACACTTACTATTTATAATTTGTATTTCATAATTTACTTTCCTAATTTAGAAAAACTTATGCTTAATTAACTTAAATACTAGACTTAATTCATTCCTAGGAGTACATTATATACTTTTTACGCTCATATATAAATTATTCACCAAATTACACAATAATGCATAAAATCATGCTATCATTTCCATTGTCACAAAACATGAACGAAATGAAATAGCCACCAAAACCACAACTCAATCACTAATACATGAATAGGCATCATGGATTGATATCAAATACTCATATATGATCACATAAGCACACAATTATAACACATATAAATACTTTAGTCAACTCTAACGGTTTGACTAACCTGCTCAAGTCATGGTTGTCACAAATTATACAACGTCTTCGTTGTATATATAAAACATTAAATACGGGAATTAAAAAGAATTAGAATGAGAAACTCCCATGATATTTTCTCGTTAGATTCTCCATGTTGAGTTTATTGAGCAAGAATTCATGTTGAACAGTCGCCTTGAAGTTTCAAGACTCCAACACCTCCAGACTTGTAAATACTTCAACCAAATCGACATTTCTTTTCTTTCATTAAGGTCATGTGCAAATAATAGGTAAAACGTGCATTCATATTTTTGGTACCTACGGTTAATTTAATCTAAACGAAACAAACTAAATACGAGTCAGTCTGGTGAATACGCCGTATCATGTGCATGAATACGCCGTATTGCCAGAACTAACAATAATGTTTTTAAAATGCATAAAAAGAAAGACTGATAATATCCAGACAATCAATACGCCGTATGGTATGGAGCAGATACGCTGTATTGATGTCTGGGAAGACAGAATCCATAAAAATAAATAACATTCCGGGTTGTCTCCCAGAAAGTACTTTTGTTTATAACAAAGTCTTTAAGTTAGACTTTTCTTTAGCTTATTATTCATGTTGCATCTTCTTCGAATTCGACCACCTCTGCATCAATATGTCTTTCGTGGTACTTCTTTAATCTTTGTCCATTGACCTTGAAACTGACTCTGTTCTTATCTGTGATTTCCACGGTACCATATGGGTACACAGTTTTTACCACATTTAGACCGTACCACCTTGATTTAAGCTTATCCGGATGCATCTTGAATCTAGAGTTAAATAGCAATTACATGTCTCCAACTTTGAAATTTTTATCTCCTCGAAGCCTAGAGTCATGCCATCTCTTAGTTCTTTTCTTGTAGATCCGGGTATTCTTGTATGCACCATCTCTTAATTCCATTAATTCGTTGAGTTCTATGAAACGGTTTTTAGTTGCTGTTGTGAGATCTATATTACATTGTTTTAACGCCCAATATGCTTTATGTTAGATCTCCATAGGCAAATGACAAGCTTTTTAATAAACCAATCTAAATGGGGTACATCTTGTGGGTGTTTTGTAGGCGGTTCTAAATGCCCATAATGAATCATCCAATTTTTTGGACTAATTCTTTGGGTTATATCTAACTGATCTCTCCAGAATATGTTTAATAGCTCTGTTGGTCACTTCCATCTGCCCATTAGTTTGAGGGTGATATGCTATTGACAACTTATGGGTCACTCCGTAATTTTATAAGGCTTTTTCTAATTGAGAGTTTAAAAAATGTGTCCCCCGATCAATAATTAACGCTTTAGGAACCCCAAACCTTGCAAATAGCTTTCTTAAAAATTTAATCACAACGTGAGCGTCGTTCATAGGAAGTGCTTGAGCTTTGACCTACTTTGATACGTAATCAACCGCTACTAAGATATATTTATTACCCTTCGAGTTAGGAAAGGGTCCCATAAAGTCTAGCCCCTATATGTCAAATACATCACATACCTGAATATTGTTCTGAGGCATATCATGTCTTGATGATATGTTTCCTGATCTTTGACATGCATCACATCTTATCGCGTAATCTTTGGCATCTTTAAAGATACTAGGCCAGAAGAATCCAGATTCATAAACTTTCCTTCTAGTCATCGATGCACTATGATGACCCTTAGTTGGTCCAGAATGACAATGTGCCAAAATTTTAAAGATTTCGTTTCTAGCAACACATCGTCTCATTATATTGTCTGGGCATAGCTTGAATGCGTACGATTCATCCCAAAAATAATTCTTCACTTGAGAGAAAAATCTTCTTCTCTTTTCAGGTGTCCAATTCGAAGGCATAATTTTTCCAACAAGATAATTAACATAATCTGCATACCATGCTTCATCATTATTGAGCTCGGTTTTCAATACCATAAGATGTTTGTTAGGAAATTCATCAGCGATTTCCTCTTCCGTGAATGTTCCTAAATCTGGGTTCTCAAGTCTCGACAAATGGTCCGCAGCCAAGTTTTCAGACACTCTTTGATCCTTAATCTCAATGTCAAACCCTTGAAGAAGCAGAACCCACCTTATGAGCCTTGGTTTGGCGTCTTGTTTACTAAACAAATACTTTAAAGCAGAATGAACGGTGTAGATAGTAGTTTTTGATAAGACAAGATAGGGACAAAACTTATCAAAAGAGAAAACAACTGCAAGAAGTTCCTTTTTAGTGGTGGTGTAATGTTCTTGGGCATTATTTAGAGTTTTGCTGGCGTAATAGATTGGTTTAAATTTCCCATCTATTCTTTGTCCCAAAACGGCTCCAACAGCGAAGTCACTAGCGCCACACATTTACATTCTAATCGGGCGAAATTATGATAGGCGCAGTGGTTAATTTTTCTTTCAAAATATTAAACCCTTTTTTGCAATCGTCAAAAAAATCAAATTTTGCGTCTTTCATCAAAAGTTTGGTCATTGGTTTAGAGATCATGGAAAAGTCCTTTATGAATCTTTGGTAAAATCCAGCATGCCCCAGAAAACTTCTAACTCCTTTTACATTTTTTGGGTATGGCAACTTAACTATCATATCAATTTTAGCTCTATCGACCTCAATACATGCCCCTGAAATTTTATGTCCTAAAACAATTCCTTCTTTTACCATAAAATGACATTTTTCCCAATTCAGCACTAGGTTGGTTTCTTCACATCTAGCAAGAATTCTATCTAAATTAGCTAGACAACAATCAAAAGAGTTACCGAATACTAAGAAGTCATCCATGAATACTTCCATAAAATCTTCCACCATGTCGTGGAAAATTACTATCATGCATCTTTGGAAGGTAGCTGGTGCATTGCATAACCCAAAAGGCATCCTTCGGTAAGCAAAAGTCCCATAAGGACATGTGAATGTTGTCTTTTCTTGATCTTCAGGTGCGATTAGAATATGGAAGAATCCTAAAAATCCATCAAGAAAGCAGTAATATTCATTCTCGCATAAACGCTATAACATCTGATCGATAAGGGGAAAGGGGAAATGATCCTTTCGAGTTGCATCATTAATTTTACGATAATCGATGCAAACTCGCCATCCTCTAACTATGCGAGAAAGAATTAACTCATTATTATTATTATTTAAAACTACAGTCATTCCTCTTAACTATCTCGTTTTTCACCACATCTTGGACCTTTGGATTTAAATGTTTTAGGTCCTTATAAACAGGATCTCAATGAGCCTTAAACGACTTATAGTCCTTTGAATAAATCTAAAGATACTATGAGAGACAATAACTGAGAATACAAATATTGACGCGGAATATCAATATCTATACCAAGATGAACACAAGAACGAATATACTAAACTTGCTATTACTATTACTATTTGATTGTGAATTCTCAATCAACTCATATGTTTACAATACTATTCTATGTTCCTTTTATAGACTTAAGGAACCATAGACGCGTTAAGAGATAATGCTTATCTCTTCCTAGATTAACGCTAATTGATAACTATTACTATAATTACAAACAGACTTAACTGTCTGACCAAACAGTATTAACTTTAATACTGTCACACTTAAGTTAATGCTGGCAGACTTAACTTGCTCTACCAGACTTAACTTCTATTACTAACAGTACTAACTATTTCTATCAGTACTAACTATTTCTATCAGTACTAACTATAACTAACAGACTTAACTTTAATACTAACATGAAATTATGTTCAAATTGTATTTGATAATTAAATACCATGTATTTATCTCCGTATAATCGTTAAATGGTTTAATCGCCTTTGTAAAATAATATTTATAAAGTCTAAACTAATTATAAATATTATTTAAATGATTCCATAAAGTTTCGCAAAAAGTTTTATTAAAAACGAACCAACACTATTTACCTCAGGAAATAGTGCACAAGTTAGAAAATAGTGTGTAACTTTCTCGTTTTAAACCCGTTGTGTACGTTTCCTTCGTTCACGCTTTCGTATTTGAAAGATGTATCAAATAATCGTATTTTTAAAAAGTTAAAATCTGCTGATGAATAGTACTTTTACTATTCATGAATAGTAATAATTTATATAAATTTAATTAGCTTAATCGTATAATCGTCATAACTTATTCGTTTTAACTCCGATTTTAGTGATTCTTTCGAGCACGTTCTTGTAATTGAAAGTTTTATCATATTATTGATGTTTATAAAGTATAAGTTTCTGTGATGAATAGTACTTTTTATAAAAATTGTTTTATAAAAGTATTAACTATCGTAAACTTGTAAATAGCGTATCTTCTTCGTTATTAATCGGTTTTTCGAGTTCTTTATGACCCCTCGATCCTTGTGACATGTAGTATTTTATAAAATCATAAAACATATATGTAAATTTTGAATTACAAACAGCCCCTTAAGATATTTTTCTCAGAATGTGTTTAAAACTTGTTTTTAGGACTTTTTAGCTTTACCACTTTGTTACAAACCCATTAGAACCCTTAATATCTTATGTCTTACATATATTAGCTCCATTAGGTCATATTTTGTTCAAGATTTCGAGATAACAAGTGTTCTAATCTCACTTTTAATCAAAACCCATTAAAGAAACCCTAAATGGTGATTTAGCTAAATAAAACATATGAACACATAAAATCATAAGTATGAATACATAAAGAGTCTTAGTTACCCTTGATGATATGTAGTATGATGACCAAACAAATCCAAACCCTTGGTTAGATCAAAAACACAAGCTTGCACCAATGGAAACCCTAGATTAGGTTTGAAACCATAATCTTCCAATCTTTGCTCCAATACTTGCAAATGGTTAACCAATGCTTGTAAACACCTTAGAAGGTCTTAGGAATGATGTGTGTATGCTTGTATAAGTGGTAGAAAAATTTGTATGGATTGTGTAAAGGGGTGTTCTTGAGCCGTGGCATGTATAGAGAGAAATGGGAGAGATTTTTGTGTTTTACACCTTAGGAATGTGTTTTGTATGTTTTTCTTACTAGTTAAGCCTTTATATAGGGCTTAACTAAGGTTAAGAAACTCTAGTTAAGTTAACTAGGGTTAAGTTAAAGGAAAATATCTAAAAGATATTTTAGATAAATATCTAATAAATATCTTATAAATATCTGGGAGATTTTTTTGTGATTTCACACTTTTGATATGAACTCTATGTTTATGTTTGCTAGCTTTTTATAGTGAAAAATAATCTAAGTAACTTAACCAGGTTACTTGCTAACTCATGTGTAAGAGCCCATAGGGGGGGAGTGGGTTCTTACAAGGTGTAAGTGTTTGGTTCCCTAAAATGGGAATCATCCCATGAATTCAAGGAAGGTACTTTGGACTAGATATTTTTCTTGGTCCTATCCTTGTAAATCCGAGCCACATAGGCTCACATGTGATGTTATATTGATTATTTGGGTATTGGGTATAATCGTGGGTATACGTTTTAAGCGTAGTTGTTTTGGTGCTTCCCGGAAGGCCAAACCGCGTTTTAATTCGCGAAACGTAAGCATTTTAACGTAGCCAATAAAATAAGATGAACAATGTTATTAATTATCCTCAAAATAATCTATAACACATTGCTTGATGTAAACATTTAATTGTTTAACATGCCGCGTTTACATTGAATGATCATTTTTAGTTTACGCGATTTAACTTAACGTTTACGGTTTAAGAGCAAACGCGTAAAACCCTAAAAATAAATTGTGAAATACATAATGTCATACAATGACCTAAAACACGAGGTGTTATAATCTTGCCATCTCCACCTTCGTGGCAGCCCATAACCGCCGCATCTCCACCAACTTCGGCAACACCACCATCCGCCGGCTGCCACCCTCTCCACCTTCATCATAACACCACATCCATCTTCGTCGCATCTCATCACCACCATCCCCACTATGTCATAGCCGCTGCCATCATCACACACATCCATCCTCTCACCACCAAAACCACCTGCCACCACGACTCACACATCTCAGTCACAAAATAGGTGCGTTTGGTTGAGGCAATTCACACCACCAAGGGTGTGTTTGGGTTTTAGCACCACGAGTGCGTTTGGTTTGTAAACGACCCACATCGGGTGCGTTTGGTTTTGAGCAGGGTGCGTTTTGGTCTTTATAACACCAGCAGGGTGCGTCGGGTTTGGTGGTAGCACCGAAAGGGTGCGTTTGGCTTATCAGTTTCACTAGGGTGCGTTGATTTATATAAACCAATTAATAAATATTACAAGATTTAGTAATGAAACCGGATCAAAATGGTGATTAAAGTGGTTAAATAAATGTGTTATTGTTATTTTTGTTTTTATCTTTTTTTAGTCTTTCAGGTGTGTTTGTTTCGCTGTGTAACCAGCCAAACAGGGCGTTTGGTTCGGCAGTTAACACCCGAACCAGGGTGTTTGGTTTTGCAGTCATGGGTGCGTTTGGATCTGGGTCTAACAAGCCCATAAGGGTGCGTTTGGGGCAGCAGCCCCAATAAGGGGTGTGTTTGGTTATACTTGTTCTTGGTTAATTATTTAAGTTTGTTTAGATGTATATTGAGGTATTTGCAACACGGGTTGATTAAAAAGTGGAAAACGTTGAATTTTATAAAAAAAATAGGAAACGTGATATAAACGAATAGGTCATGCCGAATTTTATAAAAAATTCTATACTTAGTAATTTATCACTTAGATTCTATTATCTTAAAAACCCCATAAAATGGCAAAGTTATATAGTTTTAAGATTATTTATTTGTAATAATACAATAAATCGGTAAATAAACGAAAACTATACTTTTATAAACAAGACAACTAGTTTAGTTAAAACGCATAACGAAATACTAAATTATAAAATATTATTTTATAATTCCCGACTATAACTTTTGTAAAGTCTTTAAAAACGTCATCTATTTAATTCGTAACTTTAAAACGTGTGTTTACCTTATGCAAGCACTCTTTATTTATTTAGTTAAGTGATTTTCGAAAACGTATCGAATTATATTGTTACGATTATTTTTCTTACGCTTCTTATATAATACTTGTAAAGTATTATACATTGCGACTTATTCTTTTGGTTGTTTGTCTTTATTATATAATTCACCATATAATTATAATAATTGTTTTCTTTTTCCATATTAATATACAACGAATATTATTACATAACTTTTGCGTGTTTAATTTCGTGTATTTTATTTAACCAACCACCAAACTCTTACAACTTGTAATCCAAATCCCTTATCAATGTGTCGCGTTGATGTGCTCATCTATCAGAAAACCCCAAATTCATCATCCTAAGCTAATGGGACTTAGTCATTAAGTTAAGCTGCATCTTCCTTGGTCGGAGCCGTTTCGTCTCTGTTTGTGCTGTGCTATATTATTGCGATTTCTGCTAGTTTGCTCACAACATCAGGTGAGTTCATAGCCCCGACGTTTTACTTGTTTTACATATACTTTCTACTTTTAGGGTAGAGAAACATGCTCGATTACAAACTCGTTTATATGTTGAATTACAAACTTCGATACAATATTCGATATCACACTCGCTTTTTACTTATGATTTAAGTACTGTAAGCTTTTACGAAAACATTAATTAACTTTAACACATGGACACAAAGTGTTTTCTGTTAGTGTTTCCTGTTTATGTGTTGCCTAAGTTTGCTTACAAACCCACTACTGCCCAAATTATCATGAACTGTTAATCTCTTGTCCGAGGACCGGTTGAGAGAGCGCGAGTGAATAAATAGATCTATTGGGTCTAATTATCCCTATTTCGGGTGAGTGAAAGCTCACTGTATCGAGATTGCCCAGAACAAAACTATTAATAATGTCATGTCGATGTGCGTTATGGTGGTCTTTGGTTGGGACACCTGTTTAAGGGCAAGATACTAAGTACAGGATGTAATATCCTGTTGATATTAGCTTCAGAGTCATGAGCTAAACAAACAGTAAATACTATTTATAGTGATGTTTAATCTGTTATAGTATCGCATGCTTTTAAAATTTTTGGTCCACACTACTTGGATTGAACATTTCCAATTACTAAACACATTTCAAATATCTTTGAGTGATAGCGTGCATTCACTAAACGTTTTAATCCTCATGCGATATTTATTACTTAACAATGAATTCACTCAACTTTATGTTGAACCGTTTTAGCATGTTTTTCTCAGGTGATTAGCTTTGGACTTCTTGACGTGCTATTGAGGAGTGATCCTGCAATATGATACCTTATTTCAAGACTTATCAAATTATCATACTCGTTGTCTTTTTAAAAAACATAAATTTCGCTTCCGCTATCTTTTAAAAACAAATTATACTTCCGCTACATTTTACTTATGCTTCTTCAAATGTTTAATTTCTTTTAAATCTAGTAAAACTTATCTATTTTTAAATAATGCAACGAGTTATGATTTTCAAAATGTCTATTAGTAGTCGTTCTTCTAGTTGCCGTTGTGTTCGAAGTATGATGAAGTCACTAGCCCTTTGGACACATATATCGTTCGAGGCCTATCGTCTAGGGGTGATAGATTGGTATCAGGAGCCAAGGTTATAGAGCGAACCAGGTTAGAAAATCAAGGGTAAGAATACTAGGTCTGGTCCTATAACCAAATGGTGATCCTACGTGCTTTTATGTGTGCCTTATACGTGTTTTTGCTATGAGCTTACGCTTATCTCTACTCTGCGATTATCTTTTCTCTGCGATTAACTTTTCTTTGGCGTTATCTCTTCTCCGCGTTTTAACGTTCCCTACGAATTATTCTCCTATAATTTACTTATATGGAAGTGTCTATATAAATATTAAAAACTTTCTAAAGACATTGTGGATACACAATGTTCACTAAATTTTCTAAGACATTGTGAGCGATGCTAAATGGTCTCGAACGTTATTATTCAGTAATCTTATACAATATCTGTATTACGCAAACCCTGACACGTATGTTTACATGGAATTATGTAGAATCTAAGTTTTCACAACGTCTTGTATGGGCGAGACTTGTAACTGGAGGTTTAATATGGTAATGCTATGTAAACTTGTTCATAAAGATCTTTATCTTATTTACTTTAACTGTATACTCATCAGTTATTTTGAACTCTATGTCGATCTTCCCTAATTGTTTTACTCCCTGTCTTCGAAGACGAGTTTTAGACACTCGTCCCCCATACCACATAAAGTGCCTGCACCCTATTTTCATCCACCACCTTGAAGATTTTGTGAGTACGCGTATTGCATCAGAAATTATTAAGTAGGCTAATTTATAATCTCTTTATTTGAAAGGATTGGGACGCCTCTTCATTTAAATAAATAAATTGGTAAAAACATTAGTCTATAACTTATTCCATTTTATTCGACTTATTTTCATTTCCTTTACCCCGTTCCGATTTTGACAAGTACAATACCGGACGACAAACAAGGAATGAGTGACCTACTAGGAACGAGTGATGGTAACCCAACGAAGTGCTAATGCTATTGAAGCTAATACTGTTTATGACGAAAGAACCACATAGATCACGACTAAATTGGATTAGGTATACGTATTAGGAACCACGGTAGCAAGAATCAACAACAAAATAAATGATTTTATGGTGTAGGGGTCGTATTAGGCACAAAAGGCCGTGAGAGCTTACATTGCTAAACCAAATTACAAGGACAAATATGTAGCAAAATTTCCCTTCTACTACAAACGTAAGTTGCACCATACTGCACTGTGAAGTGCAAAAACTACAAGAATGTTGGCCGTGTGAGTAGAAATTGTAGGACACACCATTCGATAACAACATAGAGGCCGCAGTGGCAAATTAGAAATCTGGACCGTGTGAACGTAATTTTAGGATATTAAAGACCTCAATGGGTGGCTCTAAACGCGTCAAAGATAAGCTGATGGTTTTAAAAGAGATTTTTTCCTTAACTAGTGAATCCTAATAGGCTTAGACTGTAATCTCCTAATAGTTTTTGCACTAGTACTTACCTAGCGAATTTCGTGTAAGTATGGAAATTCTAAATCATTTGTTCAATTTGTGTCATGACGATTTTGCCAGTTACACTTCAATTCTCTAGTAAATATAAGTAAGCTAGTCCTTTACCGTCTTACAACCCATTTCACTATTATTATGTAAACTGTCTTATTGTTATTAACTAACGGATGGTTATCATAAGAATATTATTAGTGTCGTCTTATAACGTATTGTTGTCGCGTTATGAACTATTTTACAACCATTTACAAACTTGTTTGCTGATGAGCTTCTTGTTTATTTAACACCTTATAGAACAAATTTGATATCATTCCATGAAACCGTTTTGTTCAACATTTATAAATTATCCTACTATTCCCATCATAACTTATTTTACTATCAATTAATGACTAAAACTCGTTTCCATCTTATAACTTATTTTACGATTAATTATAAACTCTTTTTCTACCCTATTATAAATTACCTTGCAGTCATTTTACAAACTATTTCGTTGTCACTTAATGAATTGTTTCGTTGTTACTTATAAACTATTTCGCTGTCAATTAAGAACTATGTCAACATCATCTTATGAACTACCTTCCGTGTCCAGATTATAAACATAATTACGTTTTCACTTTAAAATTATTGGGTTGTCAACTTGTAAACCATTTGTTACCATTACATTATAAACCGTCACGTAACTTTCTCGTAAACTATTTTGTTTATCACCTCATAAAACATTTCCTGTTTATCTTACAAAAATACCTTGTGTACGTTAAAGAAAATAAAAAAACCCTTTAAATACACTTGTTTTCATTACCACAACGTTTTGCAACCTTATAAACATATCCGTTTATCCTGTAATAAGATTTCTTTGAATATAACCTTAGTCTGACGAAATAAGCATTTATATTCGTTAGTCCTAAATTATGCATAGCATGATCACCTATGAATAATTCAGGAAGGACCAGCTATGCTGGGAGTAGTTACCATAAAAATTTTGTCAAATTACCTTTATGTTCCATCTCTATTTTTTTTCTTTTTCATTTTTTTTCCTTCCCCTACATTGTCAACGAGATTATATTGTACTTGTGTTTTATTAATATTTTGCGTGCGTATTCATGAGTCAATGTCGGTCATTTATTCCATCCTCACGTCCTAACTTAAGTATCTTTTTTTAAACCTTAGCATGTGGAAACACCACAACCTTAGCCTATAGACTAAATCATGCTTCCTGAAGTCCATAGGAAATTACGATTGAAAGTTCTAAATGTCAATGACATATCACTCAAAATTTGGATTATAACCAATAGATAGAAGATTTTCTTCAATATACATACCTTATTATTGAGATAGAATCACTTGAATTAGGAGATCCCTCGTACCGACAAAACCTCTGATGGATCCTTCAGGATGTACAAGGACTACCGAAAATTTAAGCTAACCGTTACCCGTTACCTATTATAGACGATCTTTTCGATCAACTGCGAGGATGTAGCGTCTACTCGAAAATCGACCTAAGGCTAGCACCGATCAACTGAAGTCATGAGAAAAACAACATCGCACAAACAACACACGACCTAAAGATTGGGAACACTACCGATATGACCATGAGTATGAACTCGAACCCATAATCAATCGGAATCCCTAAAAAGATCTAGAAACGCGATCGAGTCATAACCATTCAGCAGAACCTAAAGACCTCACTTTGGAACTCCCATTATCTCATCTTAAAATTATTTACCTCTTTGCCGTTACAAAACCTTGCGATCAAGAATTTTGTGAAGCTAACGACTTGTGCGCTTTGAGCTATTGAATTGATATATCCTCGAACGTAACGACTGAGTACGATACTATGCACACGTATCCCCTTGAGCTCTGTCGTGACTTCACTACCATTTGTTGACCTTTATTTTGGGATATTGTTTTCTTGAAATGTCCATGGTCTTCGCATTTCAGTCATCACCAGATGTTATAGCTATTATTCCTGAGTATTCTTATACTTTTTATTCACAGACTCAATAATGTTTTGTGCTATTGATTTTCTAATTTATTAAAATGAAAAATATTTTTAATAAGAGAGGATTTTTGAGATTTCGGATATAAAAATTGTTTCTAGTTTAAGGATGTTGAGAGAATTGTGAGTTGCAACAAAGATGGCAATGAGGATAGGCATTGATATAGTGAATTTGGTTTATATAGTTTGGCATAAAAATTTGGATAGTTTGGAAAATACGACAGTGTTATGGTCAAGTTTATGGTCAAGTCCATGGGTGATTTATAAAAATATAGTTGTTGGTCCGAGTTTTAAATGAGGGTAAACGGATGTTTAAAAATGTTTCTAAAGGTTTATTAAGTGCCGAAAGTCATTTTAAAGATTCGTAAAGAGCTTCTTAATATCAAAGTGACGAATGTTATAGGAAATTACTAAAAAAGGATAATTCTTTGCCGTAGGTCACTTTCTAGAATATAGGCCAATTTTTATGTATATATTTAGCGAGCTAAGGATTCTGGTTAGACGCTAGGGTTTCAATAGTTCATTTTGGAAATATGGAAGCGACTAGATTAGGGGATGCTATTAACGTCTCGAAACTAAAAACTTTTCTAAAATGGAAACTTTCCTATCTCTAATATAAACTTTTCGTAAGAAATCGTAACATCTTCATAAACTTAACGAGTTCGTAAAGACACATTTTTGTTGACTAAACTAAAGCACAAACATATATGGTTGTCTATTTCCTTATTAAACGTTGTGTGCAACGTTCCGTTATTATTATTATTTCTCGTTCTACGGCGCGTCTATTTATTAATTTGCGGTTAGAGCCGTTCGATTATACTTTAATTCGCTACCGTCTGCTTAATGTTTGAGCCATATTCATCCTCGTACTTCCTAAGTAAGTTGAATACTTACATTACATAGCCTCTGGGACCGATTATTAACGTCGCACCTTACAGATACCAGAAACGCCGCTCCGGCTTTTAAACATTTAAAACATTATACAGACAACTCACAGCGCGCCTACACTTCTCCATTGATGTTTGCCACTATCAAGAGACTTCCCTTTATAACGCGTTTAAAGCAACCACTAAAACTTATAATGTTATTTCTACAAATACTCATTTAGATGGATTATATATCCTGGTCAAATCTAGCTAAATTTTATGTATATGAGAAGTGTCGAAACATCAAATTTTGCTAAATAAAGTTATCAACGTCATGTTCAAAACTGGTTTATTAAATCTTAAATCTTTTCTTGGTCACACAATCGGTTAACAAAAATCGAATCCCGGGACGGGATTCCTTTTAAGGGGTAGGTAATGTCACAACCCGAAATTTTCAGAATTTTAATTTACTATTTTGCCCCTTGACTTTTTGGTTCCGACTTGACTTTTTGACTTTTGATCTTTTACGGTCGCATAAAAACGATTACCGCGTAGCCGGTAAATTTTTGAAACGTACTTAAATAATAAATCATAAATATTATTATAATCTCTCATTTACAAATTTATTTTTGATACTTATTTGACTTGAAAACGAGAAGATATATGTTATTCTTAAGTTGACTTATCAAAAACGACCCGCTAATTTACGTTTTCACGACTCGGACTCTAAAACAATTTGATGTAAAACGACATTCCGGACAACTTTTCAGTTTTACCCGAGACACGAAACCAAGCAGAAAATGACTTAAATAGCCGCAAAGTTTTGAACACCGCACGCAACGCGTACTGACACAAGAATAATTAAATTTATATTTAATTAACACTTTTATTAAATAAAAATAGTTAATAAATTATTTAATGTTTTATTTCAAAAACATTTGTTAAAAATGCGAAAATTCGAATTAAAGTTTTATTTTTACAAACAAAGCTTACCCGCGACACCCAATGGTACCAAATAAATAATAATGATTTTAAATAAGTTTTATAAAAACATTTATAAAATAAGTCATGTAAATACTCAATTTTATAGGAAAAACTATTTGGAAAACAGTGGCGCAATTTTCGTAATCTATATCAATCGTTAACTTACCAAAACGAGACCCGAACCAATATTTTACAAAGGTTTCCCCATAAATTACAACTTCAGTCCCTGGGGGAAATATTTACAAAACTTACCCTAATCTATTATACACTTGACATTTCTTTTTAAAACTTTCTTGTATATAAATCAAAGAAACTAGGGTTTCATTTCATTATATTAAACCCTACACATATACATCTCCTCCTCTCTCTTTCTCCGGCGCCGTCGCCGGATCCGGCCAACCTCCGGCCACCACTTCAGCCGCCTACCGCCACCAGATCCAACCTCCACCCTCATCTCCAAACCATCACCATCATCTTGCCATCTCCACCTTCGTGGCAGCCCACAACTGCCGCACCTCCACCAACTTCGCCAACACCACCATCCGCCGGTTGCCACCCTCTCCACCTTCATCATAACACCACATCCATCTTCGTCGCATCTCATCACCACCATCCCCACTATGTCATAGCCGCTGCCATCATCACTCTACGTCATCTCTCACCTCCACAACCACCTGCCACCCACCATCTCAGTCACAAAAATTTGGGTTTGGCAGATTCACCCACCAAGGGTGTGTTTGGGTTTTAGCACCACGAGTGCGTTTGGTTTGTAAACGACCCACATCGGGTGCGTTTGGTTTTGAGCAGGGTGCGTTTTGGTCTTTATAACACCAGCAGGGTGCGTCGGGTTTGGTGGTAGCACCGAAAGGGTGCGTTTGGCTTATCAGTTTCACTAGGGTGCGTTGATTTATATAAACCAATTAATAAATATTACAAGATTTAGTAATGAAACCGGATCAAAATGGTGATTAAAGTGGTTAAATAAATGTGTTATTGTTATTTGTTTTTATGTTTTTTTAGTCTTTCAGGTGTGTTTGTTTCGCTGTGTAACCAGCCAAACAGGGCGTTTGGTTCGGCAGTTAACACCCGAACCAGGGTGTTTGGTTTTGCAGTCATGGGTGCCGTTTGTTCTGGTCTAACAAGCCCATAAGGGTAGCTTTGGGGCCAGCAGCCCAATAGGGGTGTGTTTGGTTAAACTTGTTCTTGGTTAATTAATTAATTTTGTTTAGAGAATTGAGGTATTTGCAACACGGGTTGATTAAAAAGTGGAAAACGTTGAATTTTATAAAAAAAATAGGAAACGTGATATAAACGAATAGGTCATGCCGAATTTTATAAAAAATTCTATACTTAGTAATTTATCACTTAGATTCTATTATCTTAAAAACCCCATAAAATGGCAAAGTTATTTAGTTTTAAGATTATTTATTTGTAATAATACAATAAATCGGTAAATAAACGAAAACTATACTTTTATAAACAAGAACAACTAGTTTAGTTAAAACGCATAACAAAATACTAAATTATAAAATATTATTTTATAATTTAATACTGCCAGACTTAAGTTAATGCTGGCAGACTTAACTTGCTCTACCAGACTTAACTTCTATTACTAACAGTACTAATTATTTCTATCAGTACTAACTAAAACAAAAAGACTTAACTTTAATACTAACAGTATTAAGTCTGTTTACAATATTATCCTAACAAACGTCTTTGGGGTTGAATGATAGGTTTGAAATCATCTTCCATTAGAATCTTGTGTGTGCAATATGACAGACTGATTCCCTTGATGTCTGACATTTTCCAAGCAATTTCACCCTTTCATTTCTCCAATACATGTAAAAGTAAAATTTTCTCTTTTTCGGACAATTTAGATGAGATAATTATAGGAAAGGATTTGTCACCATGCAGGTAAGCGTATTCTAAGGCAAGTCTTTCAACTCAGGTTTCTTCTCATCAATCTCGTTAGCACTAGCCAAATAAAGGTGTTCTCTTTCTACTTTAACAGGTTTTGCTGTTTCCTGCACAACTGGATACGGAGTATTTATAGAAACGATACGCCGTATTGGTTCATCTGAATCATAATCATTATCAGTTTTACATCCAACAGGTTTACAGCCTTCTAGATCTGATTGATCAATTGATTTTTCTAGCCCTCTTGATAGAAACGAATCAGGTTCCTCGTTTGCTAGTAATTCCTGAACTTCTGCGCTGATCGTGTCATCCAAATCATCAACCCCATAGCATTCATCATCTTCAGTGGGCGGTCTCTTAATTGATTGATCTACGTCAAAGATCACTTCATCGTCTCCAACTCTTAATGTTATCTTTTTGTTGAATACGTCTATCATTGCTTGAGCGGTAGTCAAAAATGGTCTTCCTAAAATAATAGGAACTCTTGAGTCTTCGGGCATATCTAAGATAACGAAATCTATTGGAAGGATGAATTTATCAACTTTTATGAGCACATTTTTAATTATTCCCCTTGGGTATTGGATGGATCTATCCGCAAGTTCTAAGCTCATTCTGGTGGCCTTTGGTTCACATAACCCTAATTTTTCATACATCGTATATGGCATCAAACTTATGCTAGCCCCCAAATTTGTTAAAGCATTGTTGATATGCAATTGGCCAATGTCACAAGGAATAGTAAAACTCCTTGGGTCTTTTTCTTTTGATGGAAGCTTGTTTAACAATACTGCTGAGCACCTTTCATTAATAGTTATCGTACAAGCTTCTTTGAGTCTGGCCTTATTTGTCAGCAAACCTTTAAGAAATTTAGCATACTTTGGCATTTGGGCTAGGGCCTCGATGAAAGGCAGATTTATGTAGAGCTGCTTCAGGTTTTCTAAGAACTTCTTCTGCTGAGCCTCTTCTTTTTCCTTCCTTAATCTTCGAGGAAAGGGAATAGGTGAAGTTTGGATCTTATTTGAAGGATGGGCAATAGGTTCACTGGTTTTCTGAGGTTGATCATTGGTGAGGACTTCATTTGATTCAACTGGTTCGTTATTGTGATTTACTACTTGAGGTTCCTCGGTATGAACGCTGGTGTCATTATTTCGAGAATCTTGATTCGTAGTTTTCCCTCCTTTAGTAGTTACTCCCTTAACTTCACAATCTATCATTGGAGTATTATTGATCACTTTTAACAACTCTTGTACCCCAAATCTAAGCTTAATTAACGAATTGTTTCTTTCTTTGAATAAGATTTCGTTTTTTTGTTTGGAAGTCACAGATGAATGCCCTCATCTCTTCGTGCTCCCATTTTCCTTCGTCGGTGAACTTGTATAACATCTCCTCCATTGTTAACCTTCTTTCGGGATAGGTAAAATGATATGGACGAAGTCCGGATGTTGCTCCTGAAAGGTAAGACATAATTCAAAGTAAAGCTATTCAAGGAAAATAGGTTTGCAAAGAAAAATATTTAAAACGTTCTTCAATACGCCATATACAAATAATTGAATACGTCGTATTACTGATCAGAACGAATACGTTGTATTGGATAGAAATTTAGATACGCCGTATTCAATGGATGTGGATACGCCATATCAAGTTATCGACCAGAACAGGAAAATAATTAAATATGCAAATAAACAAGCAAACAAACAAGAAAATATCCTAATCTAATTTATACTACTCCTAAGGGTTAGATCAAATGCAAATAACCAAAATATAAAATAAAAATCAAGATTAATTTTCCTTCCCCGACAACGGCGCTAAAAACTTGATGTGTCGTTGTGTGGTGTTTAGTTATGAAAGTTCAAGTTTTAAATTTATATTTTGCCAACTTAACCAAAAACAACACTTTAATGGGCAATGTACCTGGTCGGTGGTAGATTCGTGGTAAGTAGGGTGTCGAACACTTGAAGCGAGGTTAAATCTCTTAATTTATTAATATTTTGGTTTACTAATCTAAGTTAATTCTAATCTAAGTCAAACCTATGCTAATCCTATGTTAGTTCTAATTCTAATTCTAACAGGTAAAAGGGGGGTTTCAGCCTGAGAGACTGACACGGGTTTGGTGGTGACTACAATCACTTCAAGATACTTTAACCCACGCGAGCAAATTAACAGAAGATAAAAGAGTGGTTAAGCCTTATGATAGAAAACTGTATTAGCCATCATTAATCTGATTAGAAGTTGGTTTGTTTATTCAGTGCAATGATTACTTATCTCGAGGTGGTATATCATTCTTATACTTAGGCGGGACTTCATCCTAAGACCTAGACACATTAATTCTGTCACAATTAAAGCATCCGCATAAAGCATTCTTATTTGTTGATTATAATCTATCTTAGGGATTAAAGCAATGATGATCTTGTTAAACCCTATATCATAGAGACTAGTAGTCCACTAACCCAATCTTTACCAATTAATTAGAACGTACTCGTTGATCCCAAGGGTCACCTACCGGTCCAACTAAGCTCATAATCTAAAGGCAAAGACAGGTTATTAATCATGATCCTATTGGTCTAGATGTATTAATTACTATATGGAGAACTATCCCGACATCTAGATTACTTGGTCTGTATCACTAGATCCAATTGAATGATAGGTCGCATATTAAAGCACATAAACAAGTATAAACTAATAAACATAAACAAGCATACAATGATAAATTAAGCAATCGAGATATAAACAAAACCAAACATTTAGATCTTCATAATAATGGCTAATACCCGAAGGTATTAGCCTTCAAACATCATAATTAATACAAGAGTAATGGCTTAGCCAAGGTAAACTAATCGAGTTAATGAATGATTCCAAAAACTGAACGATTACAAAAGTATAAGAAATTACACATTGTCTCCTATGGATTGGAATGCGTTGCAAGACCTCTTCTGCTCTTTTTATCCTTTGAAAATTGACGTTTATGGTTTAGGTATCGAGAATATAATTTAGCACCCTTGAAACTCGTTTTTGAGTTTTCTATATATAGGGTCTGAAGTCGGTGCGATACGGCGTATCGAATCCTAGAGTAGGGACCACGTTTTATATTCCAGAATATTCACCTTCTATATCTTCGATACGGCGTATTGGTCTTCTTTGGATACGGCGTATTGATTGTATTTCCTTCATGGTCTTTGGTGAGTGCAGGAACAAATATGCTGTATCTTCCTTGATGGATATGACGTATTGGTTGTCAAAATAGTAATCTTCAAAATATCTTCGTTTAAACTCCAGAATGCGCGCCTTTTGCTAATATTCACCAAGTACTCCATAATTACTACAATTCTCAAATACAAACGATTAAGTAACAATTCTTTGCAATAATTATACAAAATGGGTTAATTGCATGGAATAAATGATGCTATAAAATAAACGTTATTTGATGTCATCAAGTACCAAGAAATCAAACACCTACACTCCTTACAGTACCTGTTTCGGTTATCACTGAATCTTCACCTGTATACACCACTGTCATCCCACAATCATTACCATCCTTTACTCCTCCACCACCACAATCAACACCAACACCACCACCAACAACTAAAGCAACAAATCCTCTATCTGCACTTCCAAATTTCGTATCCGTTTTCCAATTCAACAACAGAGTCTCAGGTTTAGAGAAAGAAGTTGCTGAACTCAAAAAGGATGATCTTCTCAACACTTAAGTGACTGCTCTAATAGATGAACATCTAGACTCAAGGCTAGGAGCCACCAGAGACGAATTCATGAGCTACCTTTTGGCATCATCACTGCTAGGATCACAGAGCAAGTCAGATTCAACTTCCTCAGATTCTGCCAAAGGAAGTGTCTAACTTTGCTCCTCTGGTGATCAAAAGCATGGTTACTGAGTCACTTGAACATGCGGTTCTAGCCAAGGAGTCTTCTTAACCACAGTCTACATATGAGGCCATTGCTTCACTTACAAAATTTGAGTTAAAGAAGATTCTTATTGACAAAATGGATGAAATTCAATCATATCTAATAGCTACTAAACATAGAGAATGCTATGATGGATTGATTAAGTCGTATGATCTCGATAATAGTCTCTTCTACACTTATGACGCTGAAGAGGAAGACAAGCAAGGACGTTGAACCAACAATCATCTTTGTGATTTTGATAGATTATGTATTGACCTAGTTTCTACCTAAGTTGTGTGGAGGGCTTCTTTCTTTTCACCCTTTATCTATACATTTCTTTTTAATTCTTCAACTCATTCAATTCTTACCAAGATGTCATCACTAACACCTTGTTGTGATTGTTCCAGTGTTAGCTCAATCTTAGTTGGCATTTATCCCTTATTCTCATTCATCTCCAATCATACCTAAGGACTTTTAATTCTATCTATGGAATGTCCTTGGGTAGATCCCTTCGGTTCTGGGTCGATCATAGGACTTATACCTAACCTTAACCACCTTATAACTTCATCAACGTTGTGAGATTAATTGGTTGTTGGGTATAGAGATCGAACCATAAAACCTTTGATACATACATTTTGAAATACTCTCCCTACACATGTGCTTCGCGATTCGAAATTGTTTTGCACATGAAGGAAAGAGTTTCACTTAGAGTCTTAGAGATCACATTCTTCTATATCATATTTTAATCATATTTTCTCCCCTTATTTAAAATAATAAATCTTAGTATTTGAAATACCAATTGATTAAAATTTATGACATGAAAAATTCCATTGGGAAAAAAATTATACCATGATATTGCATGAATTCATTTTTCTGATAGCTCCCCTTCAACATAGTATGAGGGATACCACTAATTTTTAAAACTTAACGTTACAAGAAAAAAATGATATGACACCATAAATATGTTGAAGACGGAGTGAGATGCCTTAGTGAACAATGTATATTATTAATTGACATTATAATTTCCACTTTTTAATTTCACGAAATGTTTTTGGATACATAAAATTAACATTTATGAGATGTACCCAAAATACATTTAAAGACTTTGGTTTTAAAAGCTCGCCCTCAAAAATTGATCCACATAAAATGACATTGTAAGTACCATAATTTTTTTAAACTTATTTGACGAAGGAAGTGTTGAACATACAATTTTAAAAAATACCACTTTTTATGGAAAGATGCCACAAATTATATTGTAAACAATTTGACATTGAAAGTTCTTTTTGAAAAAAAATGTGTTCAACGGTTTTTAAAAACCATGATAGAAGACTTCTCTTCTATTTGTAGAGTAAACACACTGAAGCGTACACTTCCCTATTACATTCGGGACCGAGTTATGCACTAAAATGTACATAAGTCATTAAGAAAATTTAGAAATGACATGTTTTGAAACGTTTAAACTCTTGCTCGAAATGCATTTACAAACCTGTGTTAATGTTAATCGACATTGCTAGGTACATAAATGTAATCGATTCCAAGAGACATGTCGAGAAGATTCCTTTTTGTATTTTTGAAATTTTTTGATTTTATATTTTGTTTTTCTAAAACATCATTGCTATTTCATCATTTGTGAATCTACTGTGACATTGGTTTATGAGATATCAGCTTTTTCAGCAACCATACTCTGAGATTTTCCTGCTTGACAATAAATGAAGTACCTATACTGAAATCAATTCTTTGTTTTTGCCGACAAGTAAGTGATGTACCTGCACTTAAATCCAGAGTTTGTTTGCATTCATAAATATTAGGGATATCTACATTTGAACCATGTGTGGGTTCACTGTCATCCTTGCCCACGCAAGAGTCGGATAACTTTCCTGTAGGAATCCACCTAAGACCAACAGATTTGAAAATTCTACCAGTGGGTTTCCACCTAAGATCAGATCTAGGAGATGTTTTCTCATACACAGCGGAAGTCTTATTGGGAGAAAACCTATGTCATGTGATGATCTGCTTACCAAGTTTTTTAGTATGACACTTTTGATCTACGGGTTTGTTCTTGTTTCTAGTCTTGTGGGATTGAATCTTAGCACGTGAATTTACTTCCTTCAGGAGTTTTATTATACAAGCATCATGATTTTCATTAAAGACACACTTATGACATGTAGAACAAACAAAGTGTTTAGAATCTGAGAAATAATTAGAATTCTTAGAGTGATCTGCTATGGGCACAGTCGTTATCATTACACAACTACTCTTAGATACAAGAAAACTCCTAGTTGAGTAATTAGTGCTCCTAGGTTTTGGTTTGCTATCATTAGCAGTGCTTTGAAATCTAGCAGAAGACATCACACTAGTTCTTGAGTTCTTATCTCTTTCTTGTGTCTTTTTCCTAGCTTCATCTAGATAGTGATTATGAACTATGTCATTTGAACTAAATCTTGGCATGTTCTTAGAACGATTCCTAGATGAGCTACATTAAATCATATGATCATGTTTTGCAAAAGCAGATTCTCTTCTCTTAGGAAAATAATGTTGAGTTACTGGTCTTGACAAATTGTTATTCACATCAACTTGGGAGGCAAACCGTAGTTTTGACATTTGAGGCCTTTTAGATTTAAACGCATTCGGCTGTCTAGAAACTGATTGGTTTCTTAGTGATTATAAAATCAGTTTCCCTAAGACTGATGTTTTAGCAAACTTAGTATCTACACTATTTCCTTTTAACTTCCTTAAGTCATTTTTTAAAGCAGCAATTGCAAAAACCTTTTCCTGAATCTAAGCTTTTAAATTAGCATTATTAGTAACCAAAGAAGTTGTCTGTTCTATAGTCTAAGATCTTGTTATTTTAATAGAATCATACAAATCTTTGTAATGCTTTTTCAAAGTCTCATTTTCCTTGAGTAATTTAGCCACACTATTTTCTAATTCGATGTTCATTGTTTCAAGTACATCAATTTCCTTTTTGATCTTGGTTTTATTACTTGTTTCATTCAAAATTTGACCATGTTGCCCCGATTTTAAAGCTTGATTTTGATATTTAAGCCCAAGATCAATACAATGTGCTTCCATTCTTGAAAAATCTTTTTGAAATTGGGCAACAATCTTTTTGAGTAAAATATTTTCAAACTCGAGAGATTGTTTTGAGTATTAACTTGTCTGGTTGTCAGGTGATGAATCAAGCATAGGACTTTTAACTTGACATTTTTTAGTATACTGGTCAACCCTACTTTTATTAATGATTTTAGGTTGTTCAGTATGTTGTTGTCTTGTAGCAAAGATATTACATTCAATAGTCAATTATACCTCAGCCATTAGCTCTTCATCATATATAGGTCTGATATCTTCATCATCGGTATTTGTATCATTCCCTGACCTGCTGATTTCATCTTGCACTTCTGATTCTGTATCACTGCTTTATGTGACAACCAAATTAGCATCCAATGCTTTACCCATATTTATTAATTGTGATTGATTAGCCATGACTGATTTGCCATGATTGATTAGCCATGATTGATTAGCGTGATTGATTATATCACATTTATTGTGATTAGGGTCATATCTATAGGAAGTGTCCATAGATAAACATTGTCTCATCTGTATATATAGTGTCGTGTTTGTATTATCTTAGCATGGGGAATTATCATATCATAATATGGTAATCAGAGCCAACACCCACCACCACCAAAAACTATAACACTGTCGTGCCATTTTTTTGCTTTTCGCTTGCTATCTTTTTGTTGCTAATTGCTTTGCTTGCATGATTGTTGCCTTTGCATTTATCTCTAAAGTTTGTATATTTTTTTCCACTAGCCTACATTTATTGACTAAAAAAAACACTAGCCTTGCGTTTACTTTTTCAAACATTCATCACCATGTACATTATGAATTGTATTCCATATCACCTCCAAGCCCCATTCATTCAGCAAGTATATTCGTGGCCCAGTCCAAGTATGCATGTTCAAAATATTGCTCCTTACTATCATTCTCAAACTGGTCCCGTCCCAATATATTGTCTGGCCCAACCGCAAATAGCACAGGCTACCACTCTTCCGCAAGCATTTCAGACTATAACTTCTCAAGATCCCTCTTGGAACATGGACACTGGAGCATCTTCTCACTTGGTAGACAATACAAGTATACTCACTTCCTTTAGTAATTTGAGCATTTATCCATCCATATTTGTTGGCAATGGTAACTCTATTCCTGTCACTCATACCGGACATAGCTTCCTGCATACATCTTATAAGCTCTTAATCTAAATCATATTCTTGTCACACCTCACATCATTAAGAATTTAATTTCTATTCGTAAATTTACCCGTGATAATGATGTCTCTGTTGAATTTGATGCTTATGGTTTTTCTGTAAAAGATTACCAGACCCAAAAGATTCTTCTTCGTTGTGATAGTATGGGCGACCTTAACCCGGTCACTAAACAACCTTCGTTACAAACTCTAGTTGTTTTGCTTTCACTTAGTTCCACTACATGGCACATACGCCTCGGTCATCCCGGGGATGATGTGCTTCGTCGTTTGGAGTCAAGTAATTTAATTTCATGTAATAAATCAAAGTTGTCTGCTTTGTGTCATGCGTGTCAATTAGGTAAACATGTTAAGCTTCCATTTCATAGTTCTCAGTATTTTGTTAAGTCTGTGTTTAAAATTATCCACTTGGATATATGGACATCATTGATTCCAAGTGAAAGTGGAATTAAATATTATGCTATATTCTTAGATCATTTTTCGCACTTTGTTTGGGTCTACCCTTTGCATAAAAAATCTGATTTGTTTTATAATTTTGTTGCTTTTCGTGCTTATGTCAACAAACAATTTAATGTTGACATCAAGGCTTTGCAGTGTGACCATGGGGGTGAATATGACAACACCTATTTCCATGACCCTTTTGGCCAAAATGGCATATAATTTCGGTTTTCTTACCCTCGTACTTCGCAACAGAATGGAAAATCCGAACGTACGCTTCACACTATTAATAACCTTATCTGCACATTACTTTTTCAAGCTCATATACCTCCATCTTATTGGGTGGAAGCTCTTAATATGGCCGCTCACCTCTTGTTGGATCCTACTCTAGATAGATCTTTACTGCCTGTTAAGGATGGTGATTAACCTATGTAATCATAAGCTAATCACAAGAGAGACTCTTGTTAAACAAAGCTAATGTCTATGCGGAAATTAGACAAAGCCTATAAGAAGAACAAGATTATTAAACTAAAAGATCCTTCTATGGATTTCTATTAATTAACAAGGAGAATTGTGTTTTTCGAATTTGTTCCCCTTCTATGGCCGTGGGTTGGGTTTCTTATATACTACTGAAACCCTAACCGCCTGTTACACAAAATGCGTCAAAGATATATGCACTATCATTTCCTAAGATAGCTCAAGCATATCCTTATCACTAACTAACTATACTACTAACCCGGACCAAATATAATACTACCAAGACTAACTATTGCTCTACCAGCAGGAACCATATATGGTCTGCCAGCACTAACTATGAAGTTATCCTTACCAGTAGGAACTACATACCTACCAGTAGGAACTTATACTCTACCAGTAGGAACTACATACCTACCAGTAGGAACTTATACTCTACCAGTAGGAACTACATACCTACTAGTAGTAGTAACTAACTTTTACAATATTTTACCACTCTAAGGGAGATCCTTCAAATGGTGGATAGACATGATCTATTGAAGCTATATGGATTGGTGGTCAAGTACTATGAAAACCATCCTGTTGCTGGTCCTGGATTGATGTTATGAGGTGATCTTCAGGTGTTGATGGATTCTCAAGCAGGTGGTAAGGGTTCTTTGGTTTGGAATCATCAATCTTATTGGCAGATTCGAAGTTGGAAGCTATATACTCTTTCTAATATTCATGTCTTAGAATCTGTTTCTGGAGAGGTGTTGTACATGTTTTCAAATGTATCTTATCCTCTCTCAGTGAAGCTCATGGAAAGGATGTTAAAGCACAAGCTGGAGATTGCCAAGGAGGTTGTGGGCAATGGCATGACTACGGCTAAGCAATTGATTCGGTTCATCAAGAATCAAATTGCTGCTGCCTAAGTTTCTCCTGTTTGATCATGGTACTCTGTAACTCTCTTGTATATATTCTACCTTTTTGATGTGTCTAAACTGTATTTTGATATATAACTCTATTTTGTGTAGTTTGTCTTAAATGGTTTTCACTTTTTTTTAGTAACAAGTGTTTTTGTTAAAAGGATTTTGGCAACTGACAAGCTTTTGCAAACTGTTCAAATAAGTTTTGAGTCTTTGGTGTGCAAAGTTGTTTTTGTTTCAGGCATACATGGTCTATAAAGTAAACTATTTTCAGGGTTTAGGTGTTGGTTAACCACCACACAACAAATGGTGTCCAACTCACCATGTCTCACAGACAAGAAAGAGTTGATTCACCATGAGGGTACGACTCTGGTGTGACTCTCAAATTCGTTAATAGCTTTAATAGTTTGCTCAAAACTATAGGGTCTTTAACTCACCCATGCTTTATTTGCTGAGAGTTAAATGGTTCTCAATTACCAGGCCTCTCAGGCTAGAATTAATTGAACTATGGTTTCAATTCCCAGGTCTTTTAGGCTAGAATGAATTGATATAGCTGTAATGGTTTGCTTAAAACCATAGGGTCACTCAACTGGCCAATGTTTGAAGTACCAATTAGTTGAGATGGTTTGCAATCCACCATGGGAGCAACCCTTTCTGGGTCCCAAGGATTGCCTAGCCCATAAGAAAACGGCTATGTGGTAAAGGCTAATAAAATCCGTTTATGGCTGTGATGATTTGCCAAAAATCATTAGGGTATTCCAATTCACCAAGTGCATGCAAAAATATGAAAGTCATCCAATCTTTCCTTTTTGCCAGTCATACAGCGAGAATAACCACTATCTATAATCCCTTCATCTTCAGCATCTGTATGGAGATTGACCTATACAAAATTTTACAAAAGAACAATTAGATTCTAAGGGGGACCCAAGCCATTCCTAACTTGGGTCTGCCTTGTGGATCTGAAAATTTAGGCCATGTAGATATGTGAGATCCACCATTGTTCTTGGGTACCCTGTATACTTTATTTCTATGTGACTTCCAAGAACAACCTGCTGAGGGCTTAACAGCAGTTGCCCATCCATCCCTATCATAATGCATTTGATTGTAATAAACATGAGGTCCAAATGGTGTGGAGGTCTGAAAATAAGAACTCGTAGGTGTAGGCAAATGGGCCATAGGTCTAGAAGTACTTTACCACCAACCAGAAGTAACTGAAGAAGAATTTCCTCTACCAGCATGAACTGAAGGAGGCCTATTTTGCTTACCAATAGAAATTGGTTTTGGCCTACCAGTAGAAACTGGTTTTGGCCTACCAGCAGGAACCTGGTTTGGTCTAGCAGCAGGAATAGAAACCTTGCCAAACCTAAGAAGTACTGCTTGTGGGATAAATTGATTTGACTGAGTGACCCTAGTAGCATTGTCCCAAATTGGTTCCCTTTGAGGATATCCTATTCCATCAAAATCATTAGCATATTGTGTCTCATAATAATTACAATCCTTAGTGAGATGAAGATAACTACCACATACAAAACAAGACTTTGAAGCAAAAGAATTATTTTTCCTAAAATGACTTGCCTTTTTATTAAAATAACCATTCTTATTACAAGGGATCCTAGAAGTTTTTACATCCTTATTAGTACAAGAAAAACTAGGTAACTCCTGAACAATAATGGGTTCTTAGATAGGTGTCCCAACATTGGACTCAATCTCAGCTTCACTCTCAAATGTGGATACACTGGAAGTTGATGCATAGGAGGTTGAATCATTTGACTTGGGCTCTGAAGATTTGACACTAGAATCACTGGAGGCAAAGTCATTTATGTTGACCTCTGAAGACTTGTCACTGTTATCATAAGAGACAAAGTCATTAGACACAGAATTTGAGTCACTAGAGGTTGAGGACTTTTTACCATAAGACATTTATGATTCATTTAAGTCAATGTGATTTGATAGAGGAGTGTAGTCTCCAGAAAGAGGTGGAGGCACAGTTTTCATACTATTAGCTTTGGCAAACCTATTGAAAATAGGTCTACCTTCCACTTCTTCAGAGTTAGTTGTAAATACACTAAATGCAGAGTCATCCCAACCTAACTCATTTTCACTTATATAGTTATTAAATCCCAAACCCACTTTTGTTCTAACAGACATGGAACTATCAATTAATCTGAACAAGTTTTTGGTAGAGGTCCTCCACTTTTCAATTTGTACTAAGTGATTATCAAGTTTTGTCTGTAAATCTTTCTTTGCTATCTCTGCTTCAACATTTATTCTTTCAGAATGTTTCAGGAGATTAGTTGTATTTTCTAATTCAATAGACAATACTCTAATCTTTTCTTCATAACCTAACTGATTTTGCTGATAGACTCTCTTTTGTTTTTCTAATGTTTTAAGAGAGTTTTTATAAGCCTGAACCTGTATATAGTACTCATTATATTGTTCATTTAGATCATTATACTGTTTTTGAAGATTATTAAATTTATGTTCACAACCAAAAGGACAGTTTTGTACCTCAGAGGTCATGCCCATGAGAGCAAATTCTCCAGCAGCAGCATCAGTACCATTCCCAGTGATCAAGCTATATACTTTAGCAGCACCTTCTTCACAAGCAGCACCACAACCAGCAACCATTCCATACTCTTTGGGAGCAAAACCCTCATCATTCCTAGATTCATGTTCTTTCTAATTCTCCAATGTGTCAACTATTATTAAGGCTTTAGTATCAGCCTCCTTTTTCCCAAGTTCCTAAATCTTGAATGATGAATATCTCTTTTCATTTCGCCCTTTTGCTCTGCATTCTCTTGCAAAGTGCCCTTTTTGCAGGCACTTATAGCATCTAACTACTTTATTGTTGAACCTAGCAGCTTCTTTTTTATCAAACTCAATCTTCCTTCCAGCCTTTTTCTCAAACTTATTCACCCTGACTGACAACATAGCCATTTGCCATTTGATATCCATCTCTTCTAAGTCTAATTTGTCTATCTGCTCAAAATCTTCATAAGCTACTTGTTGTTCTGGTTCACTTTCAGCTACAAGAGAGTGAAGAACATCTTGAAGCACATTACCAGAACTATGAGATCTAGCTTTAGAACTTGATGGAGCAGAGTAAGTAGTAGATGGGGAGAAGCTTAGGATTTCTGCATATGATATCTTTTTGCTAGTACTGGTAGTACTAACAAATGCAGAATGGCTTGGAGATTGACTAGAGGAATGAGTAGAATATCCTTTGATATCTATCTCAAGAGTCTTCAACTTGTAGTACAAATCATCAAAAGAAAGAAGTTCAAGTCCACCTTTGGTTTTTAAGGTCAAAGCCACCTATGACCAAGATGAAAGCAAACCTCTGAGAAACTTAAGATTGATGTCTTTATCATCAGGCTTGGCCATGAGTTGGTTAAGCTGACTGAGAATCTTCTGTATCCTGTCATACCCTTTGTGCAATCCCTCTGATTCACTAATTCTAAACTCTGAGAATTCTTACTTCAGCATGGACTTTCTTATCTTTTTGGATTCGGCATTTCCACCAAACCTAGCTTTGACTGCATTCTATATATCCCTTGCATCATCTATATAATGGAAATCAGCCACAATGATCATCAGGAATAGACTGAAGCAAGGTCGTTCTTGCCTTTGATTCCCTCTGAACAGCAATGTGTTCATCTGCGGTCATTGGGGGAAGAATAATGACCCTTCCATCACGATCTCTTCCAGTCCTTTTTAAGCTGTTGCCATTTTGAATCACCTTCCAGATATTCATATCATTGTTTGTGATCCAGTATTCCATCTTTATAGCCTAGACCTCATACTCATCCTTCTTCAAATAAGGAAACTTTGCATTATTGTTCGAGACAGTGGTAATGATTTAAGGTTGAATGTTTTGCTGTTGTTGTGGTTGAGTATTGTCATTATTAATATCAGAAGCATCATCATCATGGTCAGACATCTTGAAAAGGTTGTGGTAGGGATATTGGATGTTTTTGGAAGTGTTTAAGGTTCTAAGAGTCTAGATCTACGTGTTCTTCTTATCTAGAGACTCTTAACAAGCTTTGATACCACTTGTTGGATCCTACTCTAGATAGATCTTTACTGCCTGTTAAGGATGGTGATTAACCTATGTAATCACAAGCTAATCACAAGAGAGATTCTTGCTAAACAAAGCTAATGTCTATGCGGAAATTAGACAAAGCCTATAAGAAGAACAAGACTATTAAACTAAAAGATCCTTCTATGGATTTCTATTAATTAACAAGGAGAATTGTGTTTTTCGAATTTGTTCCCCTTCTATGGCCGTGGGTTGGGTTTCTTATATACTACTGAAACCCTAAAACGCGCTGTTACACAAACAACGCGTCAAAAGAGTTTAGCACATAATCATTTCCTTAAGATAGCTCAAGCTTATCTTATCCTTAACTAAATTACTACTAAACCCGGACCAAATATAATACTACCAGGACTAACTATTGTTCTACTAGCAGGAACCATATATGGTCTGCCAGCACTAACTATGAAGTTATCCTTACCAGTAGAAACTACATACCTACCAGTAGGAACTTATACTCTACCAGTAGGAACTACATACCTACTAGTAGTAACTAACTTTTACAATATTCCTAACACCTTTTAACTATATTACCTTCCACTGCCATTAATAATGAAATACCATTCACCAAACTCTATAACCAAACCCCCACATATGAACATTTGCGTGTCTTTGGATGTCTTTGTTATCCTCACGTTGATATTGCACATTAAACTTAGAACCTCCATTACACTCCTTGCATCTTTCTTGCGTTACCCTGCTCATTCAATCATGGTTATCGATTGTCCCAGGACTTAGTCACAAATAAAATAATTATTTCAAGACATGTGCGGTTTGATGAAGACGTTTTTCCATTTGGGAATTTCACTTCTTCTACTAAACCAACATACAATTTCTTTTACCACCTATACAGACTACAACTAATGTACCCACCACTGAACCATTTGCCCAACACGTAGATGAACCACACAGCCCAATTACGGCCTATCCTCTAACCCCTCCAACTAGCCCACCACAACCACATACCCCTCCATCTCATAGCTCAACACCAATCCCAACTTCATCCTAAACACAATCACATGCCCAAACGCTAGATAGCCATACTCCAATTCCCATAAATAATTCATCATAAACCATGTCTACCCATCCCATGGTCACTCGCGCTAAAGCTGGCATTTTTAAACTGCTTGAACGTATGAATTGTCATGTTACCACTACTTTACAGCTTCCTCGCTCTCATGTTCATGCTATTCGTGACCCTAATTGGAAAGAAGCTATGTTAGATGAATATAATGCTTTAATTACTAACGGAATGTGGGTTCTTGTATCCCGTCTAGCTAACGTTAATGTGGTTCATTCTATGTGGCTTTTTAAACATAAATTCAATGCAGATGGCTCATTAAACAGGTACCAGGCCCATCTTGTTGCAAATGGACGCAGTCAACAACAAGGTATTGATTGTGATGAGACATTTAGTCTGGTGGTTAAACCGGCCACCATTCGTACTGTTTTGAGTCTTGTAGTTTCTCGTGACTGGCCCATTCATCAGCTTGATGTAAAGAATGCTTTTCTTCATGGTTACTTATTTGAGACTGTTTATATGCATCAACCTCCTGGGTTTGTTGATCCAAACAAACCTGATTATGTTTGTCATCTGCAACGGTCTTTGTATGGGCTTAAGCAAGCCCCGCGTGCTTGGTTTCAACGCTTTGCTAGTTATCCTACACGAGTCGGTTTTCAGCATAGTAAAACTGACTCCTCTTTATTTGTCTTTCATCGAGGATCTGACATTGCTTATTTGCTGCTTTATGTGGATGATATTAATCTTACAGCATCATCTTTAGCATTTCTACAACGGATCATTGCATCCCTCCACAATGAGTTCGCTATGACGGATCTTGGTTCACTTAATTATTTTCTTGGTATTTCTGCTCAGCGATCGGCATCTCGCTTGTTTTTGTCATAATCAAAATTTGCAGAGGAAATTCTTAAGCGAGCTCATATGCAAAATTGTAACCCGTGCCGAACCCCTGTTGATACAGAGTCCAAGCTTGGTTAGGATGGTAAACCTGTCAGCAACCCTACTTTATATCACAGCCTAGCAGGTGCTCTTTAGCATTTGACATTCACACGCCCGGATATATCTTATGCTGTGCAATAGATCTATCTTTACATGTATGACCCTCGTAATCTATATTTTACTGCTTTGAAGCGCATTTTGTGCTATGTTCATGGGACTATTGACCATGGTCTTTAGCTACATGTCTCATCCACTACTCAACTCACTGCTTATACAGATGCTGATTAGGCTGGTTGCCCCGTTACTCATTGATCTACCTCTGGGTATTGTGTGTTTCTTGGTGATAACATTTTGTCTTGGTTTGCCAAACAACAGATTACATTGTCTAGTTCTAGTGCTGAGGCAAGAATATCGAGGTGTCGCGAATGTTGTTGCTGAGACTGCGTGGCTTCAGAATTTGTTGCTTGAGCTTCATGCTCCTCTCTCTACTACTACTCTTGTCTATTGTGATAATGTCAGTGATGTGTATCTATCCACTAATCATGTTTAGCATCAGCGTACTAAACACATAGATATTGATATTCATTTTGTCTGAGAATATGTTGCTTCCAGTCAAGTTCGTGTGCTTCATGTCCCTTCTAGATTTCAGTATGTAGATATTTTTACTAAGGGTCTCCCCACGGCTTTATTTCTTGAGTTTCGCTCCAGCCTGAACGTTCAAAGACCTCCCGCTTAAACTGCGAGGGAGTATTAATTTTGATTGATTAGCCATGATTGATTTGCCATGATTGATTAGCCATGATTGATTAGCATGATTGATTATATCACATTTATTCTGATTAGGGTCATACTTATAGGAAGTGTCCATAGATAAACATTGTCTCATTTGTATATATAGTGTCATGTTTATATTATCTTAGCATGGGGAATTATCATATTATAATAGTATTAATCTTACTCTCTTGCGTCTGCATCTGTCTTTTATTCACCCTTATATCATATTGTCTTTGATGATGTGTTCTTTCAGCAACAGACTTCTTAACATTACCCATGTGTTGGAGTAGTGTGTCTCTGAAGTGTTTAATCTCGATTCTAGTGTATTCAAAAAAGTACTTGTCTTTCATTTGACTGTCATAATCTAAAGAAAACTACGAATTGATAAACTTCTGAAACTGTCTGTTGAGCACCCAAAAGGCTGCCATGGATCCATGTTCTTGAAAATCGTCTTTGTCAAGTTGCTTTTGTAGTTGATCTACATTGAGAATCATCGTACTTGTGAAAGTATCATTATCTTGACCAAAGAGTGACATAAATGCCCGTTGAAATCCATGTTCGATGCTAGTTCCTTTTAAGTCTTCTTTAGAAATAACTTGAAGGTGTGAATGAAGTGAACAAAAATATGCATGCATCTTTCTTTTGCTTTTGACATCTTATATTTGATTGCATGTACATCTTTTGTTTTAGAATCCGAGGTGCTTTCTTTCACTGATTTGCTTAATGCACTCTCTGAATTACTATTTTCTTTCCCAGAGCAAGTGATTTCCATGACGACTAAATCAACTTTCAATTCTTGAATAGTATTTGACTAAACTTCTTGTGTTTGCAACTTCTTTTCATTCAACAATTACTGAATCTCTTGTTGATGAAGAATTGTTTCGATCATGTATTTCTTAGTGAAATCCATGTCATCGATTATCGTATCTCTGACAAAGATAGTTTCAAATGCAGTATAGTTCTGAAGGCATGTTCTTAGATCTGAATTGAATTTGTTTTCAAACATTGATCTAAGTTCTGTCAAGGAAGTCTTGCAATCAGTCTCTTGAAGTATTTCTTTGGTAAGTTTCTTTTCTAGTAAATCCATGTCTTGGATGAATGTTTGTTTGAATGTAGCAACTAGAGCATTGGATTTTAAATTATCTGAAAGAGACGTGAAGTGTGATTAAAGTGCTTTAAGACCTTTCATACATCCTTCTTTTAAAAGTCATGCCTTCTCTTGAAGTCGTTAGAGCTCTTGGTATTTTGAAACCGAACACAAAGAAACTATGTCGTTCATTTCCATTGTATTGAATTTGTTGTGAATGAATTACAGATCTTAAGTAGATAAAGTTATTGTTGTGGATTGAGTATGTAAATCTAGTTCACGGGATTTTACAAGTCTTGATTAAACCGGAAAAAAATGCATGAGTATTTTGCTGGATTTTATGAAATCAAGAATAAATTGTGAAAATAGAATAGAATTGTTGTTGGTGAAATCGTTGTTTTACTTAAAGTACTTGAACTTTTATCAACGATTTGTTGAGCTAAAAGGACTAATGGTGAAAAATTTAGAGCTTAGAATGAATAACCGTTGATTAAAGCACAATCAAGGACTAATGGTGCAATTGAAATCCAAGTAAGGTGCTTAACGGTTGTTAATTGAAGTTGTAGGGACTAACGGTGCAATAACAGTTCACTTTGGAGGGTTAACAAGCAAACAAAGGATGAAAGGTGAATTGGTCTTGAAGTAGAGGGACTAAACTTGTAAATTTCGAATTCTAAGTAATAAACACAAAAACATTTCCCTCCTTGCTTCGTCTTCTTCGTTTCAAAGTTGTAAAATTAAAACATTTGTGTTTTGCTTCTCGTGGAGTGGTACGGTTATCGTCGACCAAAAGTAAATACACTACAATGATCTTTGAAGGACCGCGATCGTAATGATTGTCGTTAGAAGACCCGCGAACAACCAAAACTCAAAACCAAAAACCCCAAAACAAGTCAAAACATACACGTTTAACCTTGTATAAACCGCCGAGCACTCAACATGTATAAATCACTTAGTAGAGGACGTATATATCACCTAATGCAAACGTATAAATCACCCTTTGAGTCTCGGTAAAATCGCCTTTGTTTTTTTTGTTCACGTATAAATCGCCCTTGTTTTTTTACTTGTATAAATCGCCCTTGTTTTTTGTTCACGTATAAATCGCCCTTGTTTTTTACATGTATAAATCGCCCTTGTTTTTTGTTCATGTATAAATCGCCCTTGTTTTTTTGACTTGTATAAATTACCCTTGTTTTTTTGTTCACGTATAAATCGCCTACTTTCAAACAAAAACTGTACTATAGTCCTTTTCTTGTCTTTTGCACATGCGAATAACAACAAGAAACTGTCCTTATTGTCTTGAGCTCAAATCGTGTCCAAGAGGAAATGAGAAAACAAACAAAAAACTTCTAAAAGCAACGAATAAGCAGATAAATAAGCTAGAACGAAAACTGTTTACAAGACAAAATAAGCTACAAAAATTATCAAATATTAAGCTACTTAAGATTTTATATAATAAAGTTTTAAGCTTTTTATGAGTACTAAGCTAAACTTAAACTAACAAGGAAAAATAAGCTACGGTGATAAGACTTGGTGAAGAAAATAAAGAAAGAAAAAAAAATCGAATAAGCTTTTGAACCTATAAATAAGCCATAAAAAAGTTGACACAATAAGCGTGTTTTTGGTTTTGACATGAAAAAGAAAGCTTTTGTAACCAAATAAGCTTATAATAAGCACGTGAATAAACTCCACATTTTACGAACAAGCTTTTTAAGGTTTTTGAATACTCTTGTTTTAAAGCTTTTGTGAAGACGAAAAGAAAAACAAAAAAAACTTAAAAGAAAATGCTTATTTATACCCACGAACAGATAAGCTAACAATAGCTTGTATAAGCTGTGGAGATAAAATAACTAGAAAAACCAGAAACTGTTCTTAAAAATGCTCACATACACAAAAATGAGTTTTCCTACCTTTGTTTGATCTAAAATCTATGACAAGTATAAGGCCCAAAAGATTAACCCATTAAACGAACCTGATAAAATAATGGAAGTGTAGAAATCTAAAAAACAAGACACGTGATGTTAAGCCAAAAATAAGTCGAAGTAAGCTAAAAAAATAAAACCACAAATAAGCACTTATCCACCCCTTGGCTCTGATACTAATTGTTACCCATAAAGATTCTAGCCTAAAACACATGATCCGAAGGTCGGGGAGGATAAAAGAAATAGAAAGCCATATTGTTAGATGTAGAGAGAGAAAGGGAAGATGTGTGTGTTTCTAAAGAGAGAAAGAGAAACACACACACTTATGAGATACAAAATGGTTATCCTCACCCCTCCATGGAAGTATGGAGGGGGTATTTATAGCCCTTGATACGCACTACTATCCTAACTTGACATTTCTAGTCCTTGCGTATTCGACTATAAGTAAACTAGTGTAATTCCGTATTAACCGACATATTTTCATGCTAACAATCTTCCCCCAATATGTGGGCATATGGAATTACTTACAATGTTCCTAACAACTACAAAATACAACATAATAAAGTCTTTCAAAGCGCTTCGAATGCTGAAGATGACATCTTTGTCTTCTAGTCTTGATACTTGTACTCCATCTTGGATCTTCTGTGTCTTTACTTGTTCTGGAACAATTATAGTTTGCATGAGTTGGATTAACTTCCCCCCAATTCATGCATCATGTCTTGAAAAGCTTTCTTCATAGACTCCTTTTTGATGAAGTTTTTGAATCAGCTTCCCTCAAACTTTGATCCATATCTTAAGCAGATTCTGAAACTTTGATGTAGTTCAAACGATCCTCTAATGCTGTATCATAACATTTGGTCTTGGTGAATATCTGTTCAGGGGTACATACGGGAAATTAGCAACACTTTTCTTACGCTTGCAGAATACTTCACATAAACCATACCAAGTAAAGTAGTATAAACCACTTCCCCTAGAAGTTGACCTGATTACATCAAAGTATCAAAGTACATGTATTCCCCCATGATGGTTTCGAACTCTCAGAAGCATCATTGATGTGTACACACATATACTCAAGAAGTTCTTGTCTTAAGCAAAAATCTTGAAAAGTTATGAATGAAATTGAAGAACTTTGAAAGATTTTACTTAGACTATGAAGTATCATTGACGTTCTATAGCTTCAAATATCCCGTGAGAAGTGCTGATTACATCTCAGCCTTTAAACTCTCTGGCTAACTTACCAACCTCGTATTTAGTTGGCTATTGCTGTGACCCCATGGTGAAGTAAACCTGATATACAAAATTTTAAAATGAAGTAAGATTCCCTAAATTTGTTACTTAAGCTTGCACTATTGTTGATTAAAGAACGGTGTAGAATAGAGCTTCTAAGTACCCTATACTCCTATCACAAAGTATATGAAAAGTACAACACCTCTTGAAATTATCTACATCTGCATCTGCGTGTGACACTGAGTACTACAATGTAACTCCTTTAAGTGATAGTTATCCAAATCTTTAACCGATCACCCCTTGACTGCTGGAAACTAGATACTCCAAGTCTCAATCATAACTGTATACGTTCAAGCAAGTCATCAATCGATAGAGGGGGTTTAGGGAAAAGGGGTAGAAAGTAGAAGGAAGTCTCGATGATGAAATAAGTAGACGCCTTCGTGAAACCCACTTCAATCTCAAATAAGGGATACTAAATACACTTCGTGATCACTTGACATTAAAAACAAAATTACATAGCCGTTTTAATGTTTTAGTGAATCTTAATGATCATTTTAGCATTAAGTGTTGTGTTTGCTTTGGTGTTGTGGAAGGTATTTAAGTTTGGTTCTTGGCGAAAACAGGTGAAAATGACCTTTATCAAAAATTCTCTATCGAATTTGGTTAATGAGAGAACCAAAATTCGAATTTCGGTTTAATAAGTAAAATTGGCAGAAATAGTGTATCAATCGCCTAGAGCACATGGTATAAATCGCCTAGCATAAGACATGTATAAATCACCTAGTCTTGAAAGCAAGTATAAATTGACCCCATTAAGACTGCGTATAAATAGCGCCCTTTAAGACTGCGTATAAATAGCGCCCTTTAACACTGCGTATAAATAGCGCCCTTTAAGACTGCGTATATATAGGGCCCTTTAAGACTGCGTATAAATCACGCCCTTTAGGCTGCGTATAAATCACCGCGTATAAACAGTCGTGTATAAATCGACGGTAGAAACAGTCGTGTATAAAACGCTAGTATAAACAGTCGTGTATAAATTTCCAATATAAAAAGCCTTGTATAAATCATCGTCTTCGAAGGTATAAATTTCCGTCTTCAAACGTATAAATCGCCGGATTCATAAAACGTATAAAAAGCTGTATTCAAACGTATAAATCACCGTCTTTAAATGTTTCCAGAAAAAAACAACTTTTAAAACGCCTAAAAGACACGCTTTTTAACGTTTTTGGATGATGTCTTTTGCAAAATTAAGTATAACTAAGATACTCTTAACATAAAAACACAAACTTTATGGTTTTTAACACCAAAAAATTTTCACTTTTTTTGTGTAAAAAAGTAAAACAAAACCATAAAAGAAATAAAACCATAACCAAAAAATGATTAGAAACATGTACAAATAAGCTAAAAACAAAAGAAAGAAGTAAATTTCAAGCTTTTGTACAAAATAAGCAACATCCAAACACCCTCGTGGCTTTTGGCTTAAAAATAAGCCTTGAAAATGCTATAATAAGCCACGAAAACCCTTAATAAGCAAACCACAAACACAAAACGCCCCTAGGCTCTGATGCCAATTGTTACCCATAAAGATTCTAGCCTAAAATACACAATCTGAAGGTTGGGGAGGATAAAAGAAATAGAAAGCCATATTATTAGATGTAGAGAGAGAAAGGGAAGATGTGTGTGTTTCTAGACAGAGAAAGATAAACACACACACTTATGAGATACAAAATGGTTATCCTCACCCCTCTATGGAAGTATGGAGGGGGTATTTATAGCCCTTGATACACACTACTATCTTAACTTGACATTTCTAGTCCTTGTGTATTCGACTATAAGTAAACTAGTGTAATTCCGTACTAGCTGACATATTTCCAGACTAACACGATGTAATAAATCAATAGGTAAATGTGGAATATAAATAAGTAAAGATAGGAAAGATCAAACTGATGGCATAATAATTTATAGTGGTTCGGCTATGAAGCTCCTTGATGTGCTATCTATGTATGGTATATTTAAGATGATTCAAGTTTTAAATTTATATTTTGCCGACTAAACCAAAAACAATACTTTAACAAGCAGTGTACTCGATCGGTAGTAGTTTCATGGTAAGTAGGGTGTCAAACACTTGAAGCGAGGTTAAATCTATCAATTTGATTAATATCTTGGTTATCTAATCTATGTTAATTCTATTCTATTCTAAACCTATGTTAAACATATGTCAGTCTAACTCCTAATTATAACGGGAAAAGGGGGTTTTCAGCCGGAGAGACTAGAATGATTTGGTTGGTATCTATAATCAATTCAAAGCACTTTAACCCACGCAAGCTAATTAACAAAAGATGAAAGAGCGGTCAAACCTTATATAAGAAAACTGTATTAACCATTATTAATCCGATTAGAATGTTGATTTGTTTATTTAGTTCAATGATTTCTTCTCTCGAGGTGGCATATCATTCGTAAGACTTAGGCTTTACATCATCCTAAGACCTAGACACAATAATTATGTCACAATTAAAGCATCCGCATAAAGCATCCTTATATGCTAATTATAATCTATCTTAGGGATTAAAGCAATGGTGATCTTGTTAAACCCTAGCTCACAAAGACTTTACCCACTTACCGCTTAATGGCAATTTATACACTAGTAGTCCACTTGTCCAACTATCTAACGGAATCAGAATGTTGTTGAATTATCTAGGTCACATGCTAGTCAACACGATCAATAAACCATTGGCAATATCCAATTAACTAGTTAAGCTTGAAGCGTATCCTAGACACAGACTTGGAAGGACAATATTTGTGTAACTATGGTTCTAGATGTATAAATTACTATATGGAGAGCTATCCCAGACTCTAGATCTGCTTGGCCCGCTTCACTAGATCCAGTTGAATGATAGGTCGCATATAAAAGCGCATAAACAAGTATAAATTGATAAACATAAATAAGCACTCAACGATAAATCAAGAAATCGAGATAAACAAATACCAAACATTCAGATCTTCATAATAATGGCTAATACCCGAAGGTATTAGCCTTCAAACGTTATAATAAATACAAGAGTAATTATTTAGCCAAGGTAAACTAACCGAGTTAACGAATGATACCAAAAAATAAACAATTACTAAAGTATATGGGATTACACGTTGTCTCCTATGGAATTGATAACTTTGCTCGACCTCTTCTGCTCTTTTTCTCCTCTGAAAATCAACTTTTGTGGTTTAGGTATCGAGAATATGATTTAGTACACTTAAAAATCGTTTTTGAGTTTTCTATTTATAAGGTTTGGAATTCGGTTTGATACGGCGTATCCAAGTGTTGGATACGGCATATTAGGGATTTCTTGAAGTAGGGACCACGCTTGATATCTTTTAGAATATTATATTGATTCTATATCTTGAATACGGTGTATTGATTCTCTCTGGATACGGCGTATTGATCTTTATTCCTCTGTGGTCTTTGGTGAGTGCAGGCACGGATACGCCGTATC
>BQNB010024648.1:2688-22132 GCA_026074375.1 Tanacetum coccineum
TACTGACCGTAGAGAGGACAGACTCGAGGTTACCTTACCACCTCGAAAGAGGTTAGGTATCGCTCTTGGTCCTGCATACGAGGCCAAAGAGAGCTCATTTGCTGCTGCTGCTAGACCGGCTAGAGGTCTTAGGGCAAACTATGGTTTTGTAGCTACTATGGATAGGGAGATCAGGCGTTATCTGAAGAGAGATGTTGGATATGGGATCACCGACTCGTGGGATGAGATAGTTGAGACCCTGTAGGGGGCACCTGTTAGTACTGACACAGAGTTGGGTCGACATATGACAACGTTTAAGACTAGGGTTAGGCAGGACACGGATGAGATTTATACGAGGTTAGACGATGAACAGTCTGGGCGACAACTATTGGCTGGTCGGCTCAACATGTTGTTTAGGGATAGGCGTGCACGTGCACATACCGCTAGACTCGTGGAAACTGAGGCTAGGATGTCTAGAGAGGCTTGGGGACGATCTATGGATGCGAGTGATCTTGCGCGTGCAGAGGTTATGTCGCTACATACCACATTGTTAGCTCAGCAGTAACAAATTAGAGAGTTACAGTCAGCAGACAGTAGGAGACAGACGGTGATTTCAGAGATGCTGGCGGCAGATCATAGGAGGCAGAAGCAACTCATAGAGGCACTGAAGCTGATAAAGAGACTTCAGACTCAGATGGCAGAGTTTGAGAGACAACAGGTACCCGCCAAAGGTCCTGTATAGCCAGAGCTACCAGAGGAGGCTGGTAGCAGTTCCTAGATTTTGTTATGGCTAGTTGTTTTGTATAGCCTACTAAGTATTACGGGTTCAATCCCGGCTAGTATGGCTTTAGGTTGTATATATTCTTTTATCTTGTAACCTAATCGGTGTGATCATTTTGTATCTGAACCAATCATGTATGTTTTCCAATTATATATGGAATGGTGGTAATATGTCATGTCTGTAATCGAATTTGTTATGAATGAATGTCGATTTGGTTATATCTTTATTGATTACAATTCGGTTGTATATTTCACTGTGTGATGTGATCTCACTTTACTTATTGTGCATATGTCATATCATGGTTATGATTTTATAAAATCTAACGGGTATTATATTTTCTTGTGATTTGAAGAAAATGGCACCAAAAAGAGCCATGAGGTCAAACATAGCCCCAGAAACAACCAACACCACATTTGTCACTAATGCCCAACTTCAAGCAATGATTAACCAAGGCGTTACTGCCGCTTTGGCAGCACGTGATGCAAACACGAATGGTGTCGACAACCACAATTCAGGAACAGGTGCTAGGAGAAACGAGCGAGCCACTTGTGAGTGCACTTACCCAGACTTCATGAAGTGCCAGCCTCTAAATTTCAAAGGCACAGAAGGCGTTGTCGAATTGACTTAATGGATCGAGAAGATGGAAATTAAGTTTCGCATAAGCAACTATTCTGTGGAAAACCAAATCAAGTTCTCCACTTGTACTCTTCTGGGAAATGCTCTAACGTGGTGGAACTCCCACGTTAGGACTGTTGGTAATGACATTGCTTATGCAATGACCTGGACTGAATTGAAGAAGAAAATAACTGATAAGTACTGTCCAAGGACCGAGATTAAGAAAAAATCGAAGTTCGTACTAGGGAATTGAAAGTGAAGGTACGTGATTTGATAAAGGTAAAAACCAACGTTTTTTAGGACTGGGCACTGCTGTGTGGTTAATGTTTTCCTGAAGAATCTGACAAGATTGAGAAATATGTCGGTGGCTTACCTGACATGATCCACGGAAGTGTAGTAGCATCCAAGCCTAAGACAATGCAAGAGGCAACTGAAATGGCAATCGAAGTGATGGATAAGAGAATCCGCACTTTTGCTGACCATCAGACAGAGAAAAAGAGAAATCCAGATAATAACCAACAACCACAACACCACCACCAAAACAAGAGGTAAAACACCGACAGGGCTTATGCTGCAGGGACTATTGAGAAGAAACCATATAGGGGATATAAACCCCTATGCTCAAAATGAAACTATCAATGCCATACGGGGGATCTAAACCCCTATGTGTTAAATGCAATTATCACCATGACAGTCCATGTGCTCTAAAATGCCACAAATGCAACAAAGTTGGCCATTTTGCCCGTGATTGTAGGGGTATGGTAAATGCCAACAATGCTAACAATCAGAGGGGCACCGGGTCAGGTCAGAGACCTACTTGTTTTGAGTGTGGAGCCCAAGGGCATTTCAAGAGGGAGTGTCCAAAGCTGAAGAACAACAACAATCGTGGAATCATTTGGAGGTGCAATGCTCCATCCAAGGTCTAATGTTGTAGGGCATAGCAGAGGACTAACCTAGACTCCAAACTCGTGATGTGTACATTCCTTCTAAACAACAGCTATGATCTATCTTATTCGATATGGTGCCGATAGAAATTTGTATCCACTTAGGCGATTAGCTCCAAATTGATATCACACCAACTGCATTAATCACTATTATGACGTTAACTAGCGACGGAGAATAATTAGGGTTGATCACTATCCTTGAGGGGTTGTACATTAAATATCTTAAACACCCATATCACTAAATTTTAATGCCCGTAAACTTGTTAGTTTCGACGCAATATTTGGTATGGATTTGGTTGAAAAGTACCAAGCAATCATTGTGTGTGCCGAGAAGATCATTCGTATCCCCTAGGGAAATGAAACATTAATTGTTCACGGTGACGGAAGCAACCGGGGACACGAGGCTCGTCTACACATTATCTCGTACTCCAAAACACAAGAATACATGCTAAAAGGATGTCCAGTCTTTTTGGCACATGTTACTACAAAGGAGGTTGAAGACAAGTCGGAGAAGAAGCGACTTGAGGATGTACCAATAGTTCAAGATTTTCCTGAAGTATTTCCTAAGGACTTGCCGGGTCTTCCTCCGACTCGACAAGTGGAATTTCAAATTGATTTGGTACCTGGTGTTGCACCTGTAGCACGGGCACCTTATCGATTGGCGCCTTCTGAAATGAAAGAGTTGTCGGAGCAACTAAAAGAACTATCTGACAAAGGCTTTATAAGACCTAGTTCCTCACCCTGGGGAGCTCCGGTCTTGTTTGTCAAGAAGAAGGACGGATCGTTTTGGATGTGCATTGATTACCGGGAATTGAATAAATTGACGGTGAAGAACCGTTATCCGCTCCCAAGAATTGATGATTTATTTAATCAGCTTCAAGGGTCGAGTGTCTACTCAAAGATCGACATAAGGTCGGGTTACCACCAACTGAGGGTTCGAGAAGAAGACATTTCGAAGACCGCCTTTAGAACTCGTTACGGCCATTATGAATTTCAAGTTATGCCATTTGGTTTGACAAACGCACCTGCCGTATTCATGGACCTTATGAATCGGGTGTGCAAACCTTACTTGGATAAATTCGTGATTGTCTTTATTGACGATATTCTAATATATTCGAAGAACAAGTAATAGCACGAAGAGCACCTTAAGTTAATCTTAGAGTATGCTTAAGAAAGAGGAAGTTGTTATGCTAAAATTTCCAAGTGTGAATTTTGGGATTCCTAAGTATAGTTCCACGGTCACTTGAATGACAGCTATGGTATTGCACATGGACCTTGCCAAGATCGAATCACATTAAACATTGGGCATCTCCCTAATCACCAACGGATATTATCAATTTTTTAGGTCTTGTTGGGTATAATCGAACTTCTCAAGGATTTTCTAAAGAATTGCCAAACCAAAGACCAGCTCACTTAGAAGTAATGTCAAGTTGATGGGGTGACAACTAGAAAACAACGTTCCAAATTTTGAAGCAGAAGTGTGTAGTGCAACAATTCTGGCTTTACCTGAAGGAACAAAGATTTATCGTATACATTATGCTTCGATCAAGGGTTTGGCCGATGTGTTGATACAAAGTGAGAAAGTTGCTTGCTTTGCTCACGCCAACTGAAAAATTCATGAGCAAGCATATACGACACATGATTTAGAACTTGGAGCGGTAGTGTTTTCTCTGAAACTCTAGAGACACTATTTGTACGGAACCAAGTGTACGGTGTTCAAGGATCACAAGAGCCTACAGCATATTCTTAATCAAAAGGATCGAATATGATCCACGACGTTGGTTGAATTGCTAAGTGATTACGATTGCGAAGATTCGTTGATCACCCAGGGAAAGCAATGTTGTCGCTGACCCTTAAGCAGGAGGAACGAGAGTCCACCATTAAGGTTCGAGCGCGTAGTCATGCTATAGTTTGAATCTCCCCAAACAAATTTTGGATGCTCAAGCTAAAGCACGAAAACCAAAGAACATCAAGAACAAAGATGTTGGAGGTATGTTGGTTGAAAATTCTAAAGATCCGGAGAAGCTTAGGATGGAAAAGTTGGAACCCCGCACGGATGGAACTCTATGCTTCAATGGCAGGAGTTGGTTACCATGTTATGGCGATTTGAGGACTGTGATCATGCACGAGTCCCACAATTATAAAACTCTATTCATTCTGGATCTGATAATATGTTACCAAGACATGAAGAACTATATTGGCTGGCCCAATAATGAAGGAAAATCGCCACTATTTAGCAATTTTGACCTGTGCTAAGGTCAAGGCAGGAACATCAAGGCCATCAAGATAGGTTGGTACAACCTGATATACCTCAATGGAAGTGGGACAATATCACTATGGATTTTGTCATGAAGCTTCCTAAGTCGTCACAAGGTTACGACACTATTTGGGTGATTGTTGACCGACTCACTAAGTCCGTAATCTTTGTACCAATGAGAGAGACTGATCCGATGGATAAACTTGCAAGAATGTACCTAAAGGAGGTGGTCACGAGGCATGGAATACCTCTCTCGATTATTTGTGATCGTGACCCTAGGTTCGCATCAAATTTCTGGAGGTCACTTCAGAATGCTTTAGGTACTAGCCTGGATATGAATACTGCGTACCATCCATAAACAGACAAACAAAGCGAGAGGACTATTCAAACTCTCGAGGATATGTTGCGTGCTTATGCAATCGACTTTGGAAAGGGTTGGGTTAACCATTTGCCATTAGTCGAGTTCTCATATAACAATAGCTATCACGCTAGCATCAAGGCCGCACCATTTGAAGCACTTTACGGTCGAAAGTGTCGTTCACCCGTTTGTTGGGCCGAGGTTGGAGAAGTTCAACTCACTGGTCCAGAAATAGTGCAAGAAACAACTGAGAAGATCGTTCAAATCAAGCAGAGAATGCAAGCTGCTCGCGATCGACAAAAGAGTTACGCGGATCTAAAGCGTAAGCCAATGGAGTTTCAAGTTGGGGATAAAGTTATGCTTAAAGTTTCGCCTTAGAAAGGGGTCGTACGTTTTGGCAAACGGGGGAAGTTGAACCCTAGGTACGTTGGACCATTCAAGGTGTTGGAAAAGGTTGGATCCGTTGCATACAAGCTTGAGCTTCCTGAAGAGCTGAGCCGGGTTCACAATACATTTCATGTATCCAACTTGAAAAAGTGCCATGCCGACGAACCATTAGCCGTTCCGTTGGATGGACTTCACTTTGATGACAAGCTTCAATTTGTCGAGGAGCCGGTAGAAATCATGGACCGTGAAGTTAAACGGTTGAAGCAAAGCCGCATTCCACTAGTCAAGGTTCGATGGAACTCCAGGAGAGGTCCTGAGTTCACATGGGAACGCGAAGATCAATTCAAGAAGAAATATCCACACCTCTTCACAAAGACCGCACCATCGTCAAGTTCTGCGTCTTAAGCCTTGAGGACAAGGCTCACTTAACTGGGAGAGACTATAACACCCCGTGTTTTAGGGTCATTTGCGACGTCAATAAATTCACTATGTATTTTTTAGTATTGTACGCGTTTGCTTTTAATCGTAATCGTTAAGTTAAATCGCGGCTAAAAATGATCATTCAATGTAAACGGGCACCAAACAATTAAATGTTTACATCAAGCAAGTGTTAAATAATTATTTTGAGAATAATTATGGTCTTTGTTTATTTTATTTTTATCGGTTACGTAAAACGTTTACGTTTCGCGATAAAATACGTTTAGGCATTCTCGGAACCACCAAAACTATTTTACGCTTCAACAAATACCCACTTTTATACCCAATACATAAAAATTACATAAATGTATCATATATGAGCTTCCATGGCCGGATTTGTAGCAATAGATACAAGAAATATCACCAAAAATCTTTGCAACTTGTATGTACCATACCAACTAATTAAAACACTTGTTTCCTTGACCATGACTAGCTTTTTCTTGACCAAGACCATCCATAAAACCCTCATGGTGTCTCCTTGACTAGTCTTACATATACAATACTTATACATTGCAAGAAATAAACACACATATCCATTTCCTTAGTGTGAAAAACCAAAAACTCTCCCTTTGTTACACATATAAGCCTACGGCTCAAAAACACCCCTTTAAATAATTCATACAAACTTTTCTACAACACATACAAGTAATCTCACATCATATCTAAGACACCTCAAGGTGTTTTGAAAGTAGTGGTTAATCATTTACAAGTTTAAGCAAAGAAAAGAAAGACTAGGGTTTCCTTGGAATAATTAGGGTTTCATTCTTGCAAGCTTGGGTTTAAAGTCTAAACAAGGGTTTAGCACATATTTCTCATCATCATTGTTCATCATAAGGTTATCTAAAAACCTTTATCTTTTCATTTCATGAGTTTATATGTATATGATGTTCTATGTAGCAAAAATCACCATTAGGAAACTTTTAAACATGTGGAATGGATTTGTACTTGTGATTATGATTTTGTACACTATCCACATGTACGTTGATGGTAATATCAGTAAAATGAGGTAAAAGTGTGTACAATCTTGGTTTAAGTATAAAAAGTTCAAGTATAAACTTGTAGTTAAAAGTTACTTAAGGCAAGTTTATGTTTTCATGTGATGTTAATGACTTGTAAATCTTGTTATCATGGACTTATGTGGATAAATAATGGACCTATGGACACTAATATATGTATGACATATGATATAAGGACTTGTGTAAGACTTGTGGTATTTTAATTTGTTGAAAAGTGTATAAAAACAATTAATAGTTAATTATATAAAAGCAATCAAAGGAGCTGTTTGGTAATCGAATTCCATACAGTGTGTTTACATATTATAAAAATAAGTCACACCTCATGAAACGAAATTTTCCAAAAAGGGTAAGAAACTCGAAAAACGATTAATAACGAAAACGATACGATAAGAGAACACGATTTACGTAATACCGATTTTTATAAAATAAAACTTATAAAACAAGTTATAAAATAACTTCTAAAAACAGTAGAAGTTTAGTATTTTTTTCACAGATTGTACATATTTTTAGGATTTCAAATGATAAGAATCGTAATTTTTTCAAATTAATAGACGAAAGTTATAGAATTTCGCGAGTTTACAATAATTAACACTTTTATAAAAAGTTACTGTTCTATGACAAAAACAATATTTTTGTAAACCTCATAAATATAAAAACTTTCAATTACAAGAACTGCTCGAAATGAATTACTAAAAACGGACAAAAACGTATAAGAATACGACTTTTACGATAATCAAAGTTTATAAAAGTAATTTTATAAACTATGAACAATAAAATTACTATTCATTAGCATAACCCACTTTATAAAATGTGATAATTTTTATAACAAAGACGTGCTCGAAGGAATCGCTAAAATCGGGATTAAAACGAATAAGTTGTTGCATTTACGGGTTTTACGACAATTAAATTTATAAAAGTAAATTTATAAAATGCCATGAACAGTAAAAGTACTGTTCATTAGAAGGTTATAAAATATAAAAATGTAATATTTTTATATATCATCTTAATACGCAAGGGAAATACGTGGACGTAAAGAAACGTCGATGAAACAGGTATAAAACGGGGAAATTTATGCTATTTTTTTCTAAAACGGTAATTATAAACGTTTTCGCTTTATAACCACGATTTATAAATTACAAATAGATGGTGATGAGCTATATAGGATTATATACGATATTAGGGTTTTCGAAGTGATAGAACTTATACGACCTATGTTATTGTTGCCTTCGGAATCGTCCTGACTCTTATTTCTCTTACTCGAATATTACTCATTCACTTTACTGCTGAGTGAGTTCATAGCCCCACTTTTACATGAATTTGGTTTTATAAGATTTTGGGTGAGAAACATGCATTGAGTTTTTTAGACAATTGACACAGTGTTGTTATGTTTTTTAACATTAGATTACGTTGTTGCCTAAGTAGCGATACCCCTAGTTGAGCCCAATATCAATGAACTGTCAGTTACTAATTCTGATCGCGATTGTTATGAATAGATCTATTGGGATTGACATCCCCGTTCGGGTGATTAGCTATCACTGGGCAAACGAACTTATACCATGTCGAACATAGGATGTTGCGGGTTAGAACATCATCACGGGCAATGTAGGCCATTTATATGGTATTCATTTATGTCGAGCTTCAGTGTCATGAGCCTAGGGCCAACGTAAATTACATTTATAGGAATGTTTGCATCTTTGCATTATCATACATTGGGAAAAATCTTGTGGTCCTACAATAATACGATTTTGTCAACCTATGAATTCACCACATATAGTTTGACGTTTAAAGCAAAGTTTTTCAGAAGGTACAATAAGCACGAGGTCAAGGGAAACATTGTTGTTTTTGATATTGTGATATCATTGCATTAAAGACTTTGTCTCATATCATTTTGTATATCTGTAAATGGCAGAAATCTTGTATTTGAACAAGTGAACAATGAAGCATCGTGCTTATGTAACAAATACTTTGTTAAATCTAATGTATCGGTTTTAAACGACTTTTTGGTCGTTCTATATATATCTTGTGTTATTGATCTATGAAGTAACACACCCTGGACCCTTATTCCACTGCGACCAAATTTGGGGGTGTTACAACCTAGGAGTATGCTTAAGAATGACAATGTGTAATGCTTTATAGTGAGAGTGTTTAAAGAATGCACCTTTGTGTGTCTTTTATGAAAGAAATCCAATCAAGGTTATTTACCTTAATAGATCTTGTGAATGTTTCTTTGTATAAATAATGATGATTTACTAAAGGTTAGTTACATGTATGTTGGACTTTTAAGCAAGTGATTCATAAGAGGAAGATGTTTTAAATCTAATACCATAGGGCGAATTTACCCAAACCAAAGATAATTCTAAGATAAAGGATCCATTGATCCGTAGAGGTGCTAAATTTGGACAAGGATCATTTTCTTATTATTTGGTAGATGGTGTTGACATTAGGTTGTTAGGAGAAGCTTATATAAGTTATAAGAGTTCTCAATTTTAGTTTTCAGAAATGACATCCAAGTCTTGCTCATCAAGTTGGAGTACTTATGAGTTTCCCGGTGGAAATTTATAAGTCATCAATCCTACTTAGAGTGTGTTAAGTTTAGCATGTATAATTTGACCATAGCTAATAACACAAACATTTGAACACTTTAGACTCAATGAGACATCTTCATTGCAAGTGTATTGCAATTTGATGGACAATCTGTAGTCTACAATCGACTTCTAATTCATGTAATAACCGAGGTTGGTTAAACATGTAGACTCGGAAAAATATCTATGGTCATTTGATTGATATTTTCGTGATCTAGATAAATCCTAATCTTGATTTGATGTTCATATTCTAAATTTGTAATTAGATTGAACAGTGAGATTGATTATCATTTGAATAATAATCATATTCATATTCGAAATCTTCTTACGATCACTTAGCTAAAGAAAGTGCAATAATGGTTTGTGGAATATGTTCAATTATTCTTAGTCCTAACCTTAGATGGTTATAGGGTTATACATTGAGAAGAATCATAATTTGCTTATTTGGTAGAGAAGAGAAACTTTAAATAAGAAGAGAGTTTGAGTTTGATTTGTGGCTTTTGAATTATTTAAGCAAAGTTACATATGTTGTGCATTTGCTCATGTTTGGCTTTTCGGACATGACGACTTTACCAAGTGCATTGCACGGTAAATTAATTGAATATTTTGGATAAAACATCAAGTCGTCAATCCTACTTCATTGTGTATTTTATGCATATATTTTCCAAATATTTGGAACACAACTATTGGACAAGTAGACTGAATATGACATCATTTACACAAGTATGAGTTATGATCCGATGCATATTCTTATCATCGTGGAAAAGGATGTCGTTATTTTCATATCAATTGAGTGGGATTGAATATGTAGGTTTAAGATAATATCTCTAGTTACATTTTGATATAATCTTAAAGCTAGAAAAATAAGAATCCAATGTCTTGTCCCTTCATAACAAAACAATAAAAAAAATAAAAATGATATAGCCATACGTAAAAAATGATTCAATTAGATTCGATAATAATATCAATCATAATTTGAATAATGAATCGATAATTTTTAGAAATCTTTCTTGACCCTCATGAAGACTCTTTTTTTAAAGGAAAACAAATAAAGATTTCATAGTGTGTTCCATTAATCCTAAGACTAGTTGTAAGGTGAGGTTGATGAATAATGACAAGTTAATTTCTTACTTCAAGATTGTCATATATTTTGCTTGTGCAAAAAACTATTTGTTGTTATGCATAGTATGCATAGTTTTTGACATTTTATTAGTATATGAATGATTTTTCTAACCATTTTAATACAACACACATCTTTTGTAAAACACTATATGTTTATAAAAAGAATATAATTATGTGTGTGTGTTAGAACAATGCAAGCACAAGCAAAGTTTAAAAAATATATTTTCTTTTACTTAATTACCAATGTATTAATACAATCTTTTATTTTGTTTAACCAACCCGAGGTCAAACAACGCAAGATGATGAAAATATTTAGACATTTTGTTGGAAGAGAGATAATGTGTTGGAAATATTTTAATGATGGGTTTTAACATATGATCTTAGGACATTATTTTTCCACACACTTGACAAACTATTAAACTCTCATTCCTAAGTGGGTTACTACACTCAAAATGATCTACAAGATGTTTATGTAACACTTGTAAATATAGTGATCTATGCCTATATGCAATGCACAAACAATTTTGCAACTTAACGCAAGAAATCTAGCGTAATTCCTATTAGGCATAATCCGAAAACTAGTAACATACAAATAGCATACATGGCACATGTGTTTAGATATATAATTAGCTCAATTACAAATAGTAATGATTACTTATTAATATCTATTAACCAAGTTGAAACAAAAGTAAACACACATAATCATCTAGCATACACATAAGGATATTCGTCGTTGTTTTGTGTATTAGATATAACGATGTATACTTAGCTTGATTTGATTTGAAAATAAAATAGTTCCTCCCCATTTCAAAAATTAATTAAGATCAATATTTTGAAAGGACAAATACACTATTTTTCAAAGATATATCAATTAGAAATGCCCGACTCAAAGGAAAATGTAAAATACAAGTTTTACGTTAAAACGGAACTCAAAGTTTTGACCACTATGTAGTATTTTGCATTTCTAACTTATTTAAGTTTAGAATGAAGACTTGAAAGTATTTTTAAATGAAAGTAGACTCAATTATCTTCGAAATGGCGGGTGGCACGACTTCTACGGACTTACGGTTAATTTTATATGATTTTTCAAAGTTTGCCAAATTCTGCTGAAACAGACAGACGGCCCCCATAAAGGTGACAGCTCCTAGATATATTTGGGGGCTGCCCAAACATTTAGGGGACCGCCACTAGAGACCCAAAAACACGTTTTTTATATTAAATCATTTGGTAACTTAATGTAGGGACGTAAGACCTCAGGAAGTTGTTCCAGCACATAAAACACGTGTTTTAGACATCATTTTTACTCCTAGGACTTACAAAGACGTATTTTACACTTCCAAGCTTTTTGAGAATATTTTCAGTCAAGCTAGTATACGAGGTATATTTAACAACAAAACTAATACGAATCAAGCAACAAAACACTTTTCATATTTAATCCCCATTCATGGGTAATTTGATACATGGATCATACTCTATTTTAAAAACCATTTGTCTTGAAAACTAGAGCAACCTGACTCTGATACCAAATGTGGAAACCGTAGAGGGGGTGAATACATTTCCATTTAAAAACTTAAGATCTTTTGTATCAAATCTCCAATTAAGTTTGACACAATATGATAAGTGTTGATTATAGATCTACAATTACTAATACATAATCTAACAATACAACCACACTCACAATATTCACTACAAAGAACTACACAACCATAAGTAAAATGATATGCACAACAATCAACGCAATCATGATGACAATGCAAGTATTAAAGTAAAGTAATAAATATAGAGAAATAAGTAAAGCGAAAGGTAAAAGAAAATGCAAACTGGACACGAGGATTTATAGTGGTTCGGTCACGAAGCTCCTCTTCGCCCTACTCCACTCCCTGAGTATCCAACTCGAGAGTTACTTCACTAATCAACAAGCTCCCTTTCGGCGGAGAAAACCTTATATCAATGCTTACATTATCTTTCGATACTAAGCTAGATGTTGAGTCCTTCTTCGGGTACAACCAAACCCGTTATGTTTTATGACCAACATAACAAACCTTGTGTTTTATGGCCTAAACACATAAAACGCGTCGCTTACAATGTTTTCCGACACTAAGCTAAGTGTCGAGTCCTAATCTTAGCTAGAACTAATCTGCCACATCACCAATGTATTTTAAGGCCTAAAATACTAACCAACCCACAATTAACCCATCCGAATACAAACACCATTCGGATCTACACACTGCTAAAGATTAGAAGACATGGACTCGATCTATATGTAACAAATGTTACAAATGAACTAACTAGACCACATAACTTTGGATCTTGAAGATGACCGAAGTTCTTCTCTTGCACTTGAGGAAAGAAGGAAATGATAGAAGATTGAATCATATTTAAACAAGATTAACCAAGTTTAATGATCAAAGATTTAGAGAGATCTAGAGAGAGAAAGAACTGAAAGAAAATCGTGCAAAAGAGTTATAAAAATAGTTGGAGGTGACCCACTATTTATAGGAGCTGAAAACAGCATGTCAGGAAACAGCGGTCCCAGATATATTATGGGCCCGCCGATATTTAAGGGAGCCGCCGGCCTATTTAAGGGACCGCCCCGACAGATGCTCCTGTTTTTGTCTTTTGTGGTGAAGGTGAAATCTGGTGAAAGTGACACTTGTTTTAGGGGGAAATGACTAGATTTTGAAATTTAAAATAATTACCAAATAAAACATTTCTTTATAATTCAAAAATAATTTGTCTAAATAATTTTTGAGAAATAGTTTTGTTATATTTATAAAAATATAAAGTTTAAGACAAAAACTTATTTCTTTAATCACCCTACAAGTTTAATGTTGTTTGTACATACCTTACGTGATTTACGTCGGGTGCAAACAAATGTCGGTGTTGATGTAGACTTGAGACGTTGAGAGATGTGGATGCAAGTATGCATTGATAATTTGTGATTACGAGTAACTTGCGCACTTTACGTTACATATTACTAGTTACATGTTTGTCATCACCAAAACATAAAGAGATCGTATAGATTAAATATCGTAATATTTGCACTAACACGGTCACTTCCATTGGCGGAAGCAACATATTTTCGATGATGTTTGGTTTGAGATTTAGTGGACAAATCAAGTTTAAAAAAGGACTTTGTCCTCAAGAAGTTGAAAAGCTTGATTTAGAGTTTTGTAGAGGAAGATTCCTCCAACGGTTCCGTTCAGGATTCCTTGAGTGGTTCGTCTAGACCGTGATAGAATATATGCATAATAGCTCCTTTGGTCAGACCATGCTGATGATATTGTCAAAGCATGTTCTTTAGTCGTAGCTAGGCTTCGGTTGGACTTTCACATACGTTTTGAGAGAAACATCTGATTTCAAGTAAAAGACGGTCAAATAACGAAGGTGGAAAGTATCTGCTTATAAAAGCTCTTCTCATTTGATCCCACGATGTTATAGACTCTTCATTAAGTTCGTTAAACCAGGTTTTAGCATCATTGCACAAGGATAGTGGAAATATCAAAAGATTGAGAGCTTCACTTTGAGTTTCACCGTATTTGAACATGTCACAGATTGCGAGAAATTCACGGATGTGGTCATGTGGATCGGCCCGCAAATGACCATCGGATTTATTTTTATGAATCATTTTCAAATGGGTACTGTTGATAACAAGGTTGTCATCAACATCCGATTGAACAATGACAGAATTAGGTGTCGGTGCTACAGGCTTAGCACTTTCCCACATGGGTTGATCATTAGGATCGAGAATTATTATTTGTTGGGTTTCGACATCCTCTTCGAGTATATTTATGACGACACATTAATTAACGAAAGGATGTTGGGTTAAAGATTTGAGTGATTCGATCTGAATTGATTCTTTTTGGATCATTTTAAGTTTGCAACTCCTTGTTATAAAAAAATTATTTAATTTATATATTAGACTTACGAGTCGTTTTCCCCAAGTTCGTGGATTTATACATACGTTAAGCATTTTGCAAAAAGAGATTTATATATATATATATATATTTTATAATTAAGCCTAAAATATTAAAAGAAATAAAACATTTGTTTAACTATATATTTATATTTCTACCTTTTTATAATTATATATATTTATTTTTTAGATATATTTTAACTTATATATATATATATATATATATACACATCAAATAGGGATAAGTGAATAAAAGATTATTTTTGAAGAATTGTTTTGGTTCAGAAGGATAAGTGCGGCACACTTGATTGTAAATCCGTCGGATTTAGGCTTGAGTATGAACCCGAGATACTTTAGGAAAAGTGTGTCGGCTTTCTGAAATTTTGAATGAACCATGCGTACTTAGGAAAAGTGCGTCGGTTTCTGGAGATTTTATGTTTTCGTTTTTTATATTTTAGGTTATTACAATGAATGAAATAAACAGAGATAAATAAAAAAAGAGCAAACAAAAATTAAATATAATCAACTTACGAAAAACAATTAAGACAACTAAAGCATATAATCAAAACGATTTGAATAATGAGGTTTTTTTGTTTTTCAAATAAACTAAATATGAACAAATTTACAAGGTAATATAATCAGATAAAATTTACTTTCAAATGATCATATATAACCTAAGACTAGCATATTGGGGGTTTTTCAAACAACTGAAACAATCACAGAACAAAAGTGCGGCGTACTCGCAAGTGAGTACGACGTACTTACAGATTTTATGAGGCAAAATTTCAAATGAAAACAGGGACAGTGCGGCGCACCTGAACAGAAGTGCGGCGTGCATGCAGACAAAGAAAGCAATTTTAACAAATTTAAACACGTATAAGCAAACAAATAGCAGCAGAATCGAGCAAACGAACTAATAACAACTTAAAACAATTCCACGGCAGCGGCGCCAAAAAGTTGATGTGTGTTTTGCAAGCTTTAAATTTATAATACTAGAAATATCGATTTTGACTAAAAACACAACACGAGCATGTATACCCTTTCGTGTATAGTATAGCCTAAGTAAGTCCAGGTCGTCCTAAGAGAATTGAAGTTTTCTCATAATGTTATTAAGGTGCTAAGGTCAATATGATTGTCACTTATCAAATTAACCATAAAAGAAGCATATATCGAATATTGTAAAGAAATCGATTACGAGATGGTTCAAGCAATTAATTAAGGTATGTTTGTTTAGGCAATGATCACTAAGATAGTGATATGTTTAGGATAGTGTTTATAAGTTTAAAAATCAAGACAACACAAGTTACAAATCCTTTCGGCCTTTAAGTGTAACTAGTGATTATATCAATTAATAACAATGAATTCTTACGACCTTTAGACGTTATTATAACCAATATATTAAGTGGAATGATTAAACACATATATAAAAGAACCCTTTCGGCCTATATTCTTATATCAAATATGTTTTATCAATCCAATAAACACATATCCAAATGCATCATATCAAATATCACATAATGCCAAAACAAACATAAACAACTACTCCATAAATAAACAAGTAACAAACATGGTAAATTCAATAATCTCATAACCATTCATATTAGAAAAGTAATAGAAATTTACCGAATCACAAGAGTATAAAGGCTTAGAACAATTTCTTTTTACCAGACACAAGCTTAACAACCAAAAATAACAATTATAAGCCTTAACAACCACTCCTTATGCAACCTACGAATTCACAGTGGTCTGTCACACCTTCTGGAACTTGGAACAAGGTAAGGATCCGCGTGGGAGTGATGGAGATGATGTCATGGTACCAAGGGGTGTTTGGATCAAATATTTTTCAAGCCTTAATCATCAAAATCCCTCTTTCAAGTGGTGTTCTTGGGATAGATTGAATTGTGTGTGATCTATGCATTTTCTTAGGGTTTATATAAGTTTTCTAACACTTATGGACCAAGGAAAATGGTATATGATCGGTTTGGTAGTAAATGGTAGCCAAATAAACGCTCCTGGGGTGTTACAGACGCGAAGTGCGGCGCACAAAATAATAAAATCGTCGTACTTAAAAGTGCACCGCACTTATTGTCAAAACCGGCGTACTTCTGGTCATTTTCAGCTTTTGGACCAAATATCAAAGTTGTATATAATTGTTTCCCTTTTCCATGGCCAGTTGAATCGCGTCAAACGGAGTTCGTATGCTCAAGTTATGGCCAAAACAGTAGAGTTCGTATACACCGGTTTTGTTAGTGGTGTTCTTGGGATAGATTGAATTGTGTGTGATCTATGCTTTTTCTTGGAGTTTATATAAGTTTTCTAACACTTAGGGACCAAGGCAAATGGTATATGATCGGTTTGGTAGTAAATGGAAGCCAAATAAATGCTCTTGGGCTGTTACAGACGCAAAGTGCGGCGCACAAAATAATAAAACCGTCGTACTTAAAAGTGCGCTGCACTAAACCGGTGTACTTCCGTTAGTTTTCAGATTTTGGACCAAAAATCAAAGTTGTAGATAATTGTTTCCCCTTTTCGCGGCCAGTTGAATCGCGTCAAATAGAGTTCGTATGCTCAAGTTATGGCCAAAACAGTGGACAGGTGTCGGGAGATCTTGAACTTGACTTTACTTCTTCGTTTAAGCTCCATATCTTCGTGTGTTCTTTCGTTTTCTTTCACGACGCGTCACATGAACCCTACAATATGAAATATAGTCTATTATGTATTGAAAGTTCATATAATTAACCAATTCGGATTTCCAGAGGCTTATTAGGTGAATAAAATTTTAACTGGACATTCTGAATTATCAAAAAGGTTTTTGTATAGATTCCATGTTTTAAACTAGGGGTGTTAAAGAGTCAAACTTTTAACGAGCTACTCGAGCTTGAGCTTTAATTAACCGGAGTTCGAGCCTACAAATTGTCAAGCTCTATTCGAGCGCGAACAGATGATCGTGCTCATTTAGTTAAACAAGTCGAGCTTTTAAAAGGTAATATTTTGCTTGACTTGTTCGAAAACTCATTTAGTTACTCAAGTTGAACGAGCCGATCGAGTTTGTTGAGCTTAATAACTCAAATGAGTTAATCGAGCTAAACATCTAACTTTTTTCAAACTTTTTCTTTACATTTAAATAAGTATTGATAATTTAATTTTAATTCAAAACAATAACTATGAAAACGTTAAAATTTGTTAGCATCTAATTAGACACTCTTTAAAAGATATGTCAATCTTACTCTTTTAGCTTTGCTTTTATATGACTTTTCTTTCTTTTATCTTCTGTTCATCTTTCCATGTAGGATGCATTCTAGTTTATACTTTTGAATTTTCCATTTAACACCAAAAGATATACATAAAAGAAACTTAAGGATATGAACTTATCTCTACCACTTATAAAGAGTTTATGTGTTCTATTGATAGCTTGAAACTTAAAACTTGATTGATTCTAAACTTGACAACTCTTAAAAAACACACACTATATTAATTTTAAAAAGTATTATCTATATTAAAATTGGACTCCCATTCATCTTGTATTAACACACGGTTGCTACTAGAAAAAATATTCTCTAACGTTAACAACTTTAATAATTTGTTGCTACTAAACAAAGACAATATGACAACTTTTCAATCACACGATTTATGAATTAAATGTTTTCAAACACACTAATTATCAATTAAAAAATATAAATAAAAGAGAATACGTTTTATAATTAATAGATTTCAAAAACTTGTCATCATCTTTACTATATAAACATCATAATCTTCTTTATACTCTATGGTAATTCATAGTTAAGTCGATGGAAATGAATAATTTAAAACATGTGATGTTGATGTTGAGGTTAGTATATTATGATCTTTTATTTATCGTCATAAGTTTATTGTTTCACTGCTTTAGTTTATTTTTGTTTATATAACACCTACTTTTGAACTGCTTTTGTTTGTTTATATAACAGCTTCACCTTGCTCCCAATCCCGCTCTGTTTATCAAACTAAATATGTTAAACTGGAAATAGATGATGTTATTGTCATCTCGGATTATGGTGGTGGTGGTGGTGGTGGTGATGATGACGACGACGAAGACATGCCAACGCCAGTTGTTGATATCTTCATATTCAAGTTTTGGTTGTTGGAAGGTTAACAAGTCTAATTGATGAAAGTTAAAGTCGTGAAGATTAAAAGTGAAGTGTATTGATACTTATGTTTATAAAAAATGTATTGAATAATCATGCAACTATAAAAGTTTGTGGCTATACTATGGGCGATTTTGATCATTCCTTTTCTGCTTGCTGATCCGATCTCGTTTTCTCCTCCAATCATTGTATAACGAATGAATATTGGTTTTGATTATGGGTTCTTCTTCGTCTATTAATTTGTGATAGGGTTTTGGCCTCGATTCGTTCGTCCCATCTCTCTTGTGATCGGTTAATACGCGTAGGGTTCTATTAATCTTTTCTTTATTTGTTTTTTATACGATTCGACGATGAGGATTGAGTTGGGTTAGCCGCTTTATTTGATCATTATTCGTTTATAGGTTTAGGGTTTTATTGTTGTCGCTTATTTGTTTATCTATCTCTGCTGGTCGTTTCATCATGTGTGGTGATTAGGGTTTGTTGCGCCGTTTAGCTAAAACCCTAATTAGGGTTTTGTTGAACTTTGAGCCCTAATTTGGTTCTGGTTTGTTTTTTGGGCTGTGTTCGTTTAGAGAGTATGAAGCCTGTTAATTTAGTGTCGGGTCTCGCTGATAAGATCCGTAATATCGATGGTAAAATCATCAAGGAGGGTAAACTACGTACTGCGTTGCGTGGTGTTGTTCAAACAGGTACCTATGTTGAATCGCTAGATGGTTTTGTCCGTCAACAAGAATCTAGTCTGAATTCTATTAAGTCGGTGTCTCCTAATAATGACGCGTCTGAAATATTTGGAGAACCTTCTTTTGTGAATGTGGCTGAATCGGTTGCAAATGTAGTCAACAACGGGGATAATTCCACCCTTAATAGGGCTGATGATATTAAGGGATAT
>BQNB010024648.1:22429-60480 GCA_026074375.1 Tanacetum coccineum
GCGCTGTGTATTATGAAGTAGCACCCCCGGACGTACTTCCGCTGCGACACGCATTTTTGGGGGTGTTACAGATTGGTATCAGAGCACTGGCTATAAGGAACTAGGTTACATATGTTACCTAGACTATAACCGTTTTCACAAATAGTGCATCACATTAAACATTTTCAAAGTGCATACACACTACTTGCTTAGGTTACTTGTTACCTTAAGTGCTTACATGACATACATATATGTAATATATATGCTTACATCTTTTGCGTATATCGCACGTTTATTTATATAAATACCAGAGCGTTTCTTAAGACATTGTGGGTTGCACAATGGTCTCATTCTACTCGTCAGACATTGTGAGTTATACAATGGTCTCATCTTACTTCTTAGACATTGTGAGTTGCACAATGGTCTCATTTCGTTCTCAGACATTGTAAGTTAAACAATGGTCTCTAAGGATATTATTTTTCTTCATAGCATTATACTATATTGTATTACACGGAGACCGTTATAATTTTTGTTTACATGGAATTATGTATGAATCTAAGTATTACAAGTCTTGTATGGGCGGGACTTGTAATATAAGGATTGATATGATAATTGCTATGTAAACAAAACCCGTCACAGTTCTGTATACATGGATTTATGTGTGAATCTGAGCATTACAAGTCTTGTGTGGGCGGGACTTGTAATAGGAGGATTGATACGATAATTGCTATGTTAACTCGTTTATAAGGACCTTCATCGTATTTACTCTAACCGAGTACTCATTAACTATCTTGAACTCTATGTTGATCTCGCCTGGCAGTTTTTACTCCCAGTCTCCGAAGACGAGTTTTAAACACTCGTCCCATACTCATTAGAACACATGCATCGTCATGTCAACCACCTTAAAGGTTATGAGAGTACGCGTATCGCATCGGGAATTATTAAGTAGGATGATTTATAATCTGTTTATTTAAAAGGATTGGGACGCCTCTTCATTTAAATAAATAAATTATAAATCACCGAACCATAAGTTTATCATTTCTTACTTACATAAATTTGGACGCTTCTTTATGTAAATAAGAAATTATAAATGAGTGGGCTTAATGGTATCCGATATGACACGAGTATGAACCTGAAATCGATAATCATCAGAATCCGTTAAAAGGGTTTTTAGAACACCCGTGTCTTGCCACTCAGCAGAATCTTAAGGCCTCACTTGGATCTACCTTATCACATTCTTAAGTTATTACTTTTGTTGTTGCTAATCATCGCGATCACGAATTGTTCGTGGAACTAACCGACTTGTTACACATTTGAGCTAATGGAGCTGATTCATCGAACTAACAACTGAGTACCATATCATCCCGTCTATCGCATAAGCTCTCTCGCGAGCTCCCCTTATTCATTGGATTGATACGGTGGAGGACGCCGGTAGTAGCTGTTAGTTATACTTTTCATTTCTAGCTATCTTGTATAGTCTATTAAGCATTATGGGTAATTCCTAATTAATAGACTCTAGGACATATTTTCATTTTCTGTACTAAGATCATTTGTGGTCATTTTGTATCCAAACAAATCATGTATGATTCGACATTATGTTATGACATGTTGATGTTTTATGTTATGATTGACATCATGTGTTATTTATTCATTCTCCATTATGTTGTGGTATAGTTATTATTATCATATCTATTTGTATCGGCATTGTGATTATATCTCACGTACATTGTATTCTTGTGATTATTATAATCATGCCTGTAACAAGACAAGGAGCAAACGATGCCATGACTCCAGAATCCATTCAAGCTATGATCGATCGAACAATCCAAAGAAACTATACTCAGGATGAAGGAAGCCAAAGTTCAGGAGGAGGAATTAGAAGGCCTGTGCAATCTGCACGTGTCTGTTCCTACCCCGACTTCATGAAATGTCAACCCTTAAACTTCAAGGGAACTGAAGGCGTTGTTGGCTTGTCTCAATGGCTCAAAAGATGGAATCAGTATTCCACATTAGCGGTTGTGCCGTTGAAAATCAAGTGAAGTTTGCTACCTGCACTCTGATAGGTGCTGCACTTGTAACATCCGAGAATTTTCGAATTTTTGAATGACGATTTCAAATCGTTGACTTTTAGGGTCTGGCTTGACTTATAAGAATGACCATCTAAAGCCCGTTTTCACAACTCGGACCCTAAAGCAATTCTATGTGAAACGACATTCCTGACAACTTTTCAGTTTTGCCCGAGACCTGGAAACGAGCCAAAAAGGGCTAAAACAGCACCGCAAACATTTTTCGAACAATATACAACGCGGACACACAAAAATAATTAAATTTTGTTTTTAATTATCAGTATTCATTTAATAAAAATATTAAATAAATTAGGCATCATTTTTAATTAAAAGCGTTGTTGATAACGCGAATACTCGAGCTTAAATCCATTTTATTCCGGGCAAGACGAAACCGGTTCACAAAATGAATAACATATATTTTATTAAATGTTATAAAATATTTATGAAACATTATCAAGTAAATACTCATTTTTATCAGAAAAATGATTCGGAAAACAATGGCGCAAGTTTCAAGAGTTGAATCATCCGTTAAGTCCTTCAAACGAGTCCCGAACCGATACGTATCGAAGTTTTACTAAAAAGTTACAAAACGAACCCTGGACTATTTCAACTTGTCACTTTTGATTTAAAGTTTTAATATATATATAAAATTATATATATTTATTTCATTTATACAAACAAAACACACACACACTCACACCACTCTCTCCCTCTCCTATTTATCCGGCCGCCGGCCACCACCCTCCGACCACCTCCGGTCATCTTCTCCGGCCGGATTCCGGCCACCACCGCCGCCGGAAAACTTTTCCGGCAGGCTTTTCCGATCGAAACCAAAAGTGGTCCTCACGACCGGATCTACCCAATCCCCATGGTCACTCTCCGCCACGCGCCATTTTTCCCATACCACCGACCACCACCAAGGGTGCGTCGGGTTTAATAATAGCACCAAGGGTGCGTTTGCTTCGCGTGTAACAGCCACGAAGGGCGTGTTTGTTTTATAGTTTTTACAACGCAAGGGTTGCGTTTGGTCTTGACAGTAAGCAGCCATAGGATGCGTTTGGTTTGTATTAAAATAGCCAAGGGTGGGTTTGGTTTAGTTCTACAACAAAAAGGGTGCGTCGGGTTCGGATTTTACACCGACAGGGTGCGTTTGGGTCCGGGTAAAAAAAACAGCAACAAGGGTGCGTGTGGTTTTGTTATAAGCACCAAAGAGGGTGCGTCGGGTTTAAAACCACCACAGCAGGTGCGTTGGGTTTGTGGTTCACCACTGACGCGGGCGTGTTGGTTCGGGACAGCAGCTAGGCTGCGTCGGGTTTATGGGTTGACAGCCCCGAAGGGCGTCAGGTTGGGTATAACACCCAAGGGGTGCGTTTGATAGTGGGGACAGCCGGGTTGGCTGTCGGGGACAAGGAAATGTTGTTGGTTTGCGTTGGGTTGTTACAAAAGAAAAGGGGGACGAGGGATGCTCGAGTTGGCTGTCAAACAGCCGGGGTGTCGGGTTAGGCTCGGGGATAGCAGGGGTTGACGGGCTAGGCTGCGGGGACAGCCGGGGACAGTCGGGGACAGCCGAGGAGTCGAGTATAGCTCGGGACAGCCGGGTCACAACCCCCACCCGATTAAACCCACAACCACAAAACCCAGCCAACCCAGAACCCACCGACCTCGACCCAGCCACACACAAACCCCAGTCCTTCCCCACCCCTCCCCCGAAACCCCTAAGCAGTGCGCACCCCATTAAACCACCCCACCATCCCACCACACCGCCACCTTCCCTCACACCACAGCCCCAACACGCTAACCACCCCCCCAACCACCAAACCAAACCAAAACCCAACCACACCACCCCCCCACAAAAACCCCCCCACAACCCCACGGCAACCTAACACTCCTCCCTCACCACACCCCCCGCCAAACAACCCCACTCATAAACCCCGCCCACCAATCCCACACCCCCCCCCTCACCCAGCCAAAACCCGCCCCCCCTGCCAATACCCCGAGCAACCACCCCCGCCGCACATCCCCACAGCCCAACAAAGAAAACCCACCCCACTAACACTACCAAACCCCCCTCAAAAAAACCGACTCCCCCCCCCAAACCACCCCCCCCAAAAACCCCTCCACCCCAGCCCAACACTAAAACCCCCACACAAACCCCCCTACCACCCCCCCCACCAAGATCTCGACCACTATCCCTATTAACACTTTATATCTGGGGGCGGGGGGGGGGGGGGGGGGGGGGGGGGAACTGGTGATTTTATTTATACATATATACATTTTACTTCATTTCTTTCATTCCATCTCAAATACACACACACAAACTACTAAACACTCTCTCCCTCCTCATGAATATCCGGCCACCACCCACCGCCGCCGGCCACCACCGGCCGCCGTCGGAAAACTTTTCCGGCGGATTTTTCCGACGAACACCAAATGTGATCCTCATGAGCGGATCTACTCGATCCCCTATAACACTCGCGCACCATACGCCCGCTCACCTCCTTCCGACTGCACCTCCCTAACTCCCACACCCGTCACCACCACCCACACCTAACCTTCATCATCATAATCGTCACCACCCACAAGCACCCGCTTGCCCCACCACCACCGAGCCACCAAGAGGGTGCGTATGCTGTTAAAATCCCTATGGTGCATTTGGTCGTTATAACACCAAACGGGGCGCAGTTTGATGTGGGTTTTAGCACCCCAGAGTTTGTCGCTTTTTCGTTACAACACCACGGGTGCGTGTGGTTTGAGTCTTGCACCAGCAGAAGTGCGTTTGGTTCGTCACAACAAGGGTGCGTTCGGGGTAGGGTTTGCACCTAGCGTGCGTTTTGTTTTAGTTATAACAGCAGTTAGGGAGTGCGTTTGGGCTGTTGAGGGGTTAAGGGTGCGTTGGTTTTTGTGCTTACATCGGCGAGTTGGATGCGTCCGGGTTTCATTCGGTTAGCACACAGCAGGGTGTGTTCGGGTTGTGGGTTCGCTGCGTCGGGGTTGGGTTAACAGCCGGGTGCGTGTGGTTTTCACAAAAGGGTGCCGTTGGTTTAAAGATTTCACCAAGGTTGCGTTTGGCTTTTTGTTGTAACACCAAGGGTGTTTGTTTCGTCGGTCAGCCACCACAAAGGGTGCGTGTGGGTCCTGGTCAGCAGCTATAGGCTGCGCTTGTTTAGTCTCAGACCCATGAGGGCAGCGTTGGTTCTGCACTTGCACCACGGTGGCGTTGGTTTTTTGTTATACACGCGCCAAGGGTGCGTTGGGTTATGATATAACATAGGCATAGGGGTGTTTGGTGTTGTCTCATAGATTAGGGTGCGTTTGGAGTTTATAACACCGAGAAGGGTGCGTTTGCTTGAGTGTGGCTGTGGGACAACCGGGGAGGGTGTCGGGTTATGGGTTCACAGCCGTAGGGTGCATATGATACTGTCACAAGCCGCGGGTGCGGTTGGTTTGGTTGTTCGCCGATAGGGGCGTTTGGCTTTTCACACCCAAAAGGGCCGCAACAAGGGCTTGCGTTGGCTTGTACTTCATCAAAGGGGGGGCTTTGTTTATGAACCACGCCAAAAGGGTGCGTTGGGCTTAACAGCCTCACCCACAAGGGTGCGTTTGGCTGTGAAATATAACAAAGAAGGGGCCGTTGGGATAGCGGGCACATCAAGGGGTATGTTTGGTTTGGTTAGGAACACACAAGGAGTGTGTTTGGGTTAGCGAGACAATAAAAAGGGTACGTTTGGTTCATGATAAACGGTGAGTAAATACAACTTAATGTTTAATAAACATGAAACTGGATATATATATTGGTGGTTTAAAATGGTTAAATAAATGTAATAATTATTATTATGTTCAGTTGATATAAATATATATGTTTATATATTTAAAACACGTGGGGGTTTGCAATATTGATTTCATTGATTAAGTGGGAAAAACGTTAGACTTTATAAATATGGAAAACGATTTATAAATGGAAATGTCATGGCGAAATTTATAGAAGTTTTATACTTAGTAATGTTTTTACTAGAGTTTATATTATTTCAGAAAACGATAAAAGGAATTAAGATATTTGTAAGATATTGTTAATGGTATTCTAGCCATAACCTGGACACCGGCCGAAAACTATACTTTTACAATAAGGCGAATGTTATGGACACGACCTGTTAAAGAAATAAACATAATTTATAAAATATTAAATTATATTTTTATAATGGTTATAATCGGGTTACCAACTTCGATTTGTTTAAGTTATAATAGTAAAGAATATATGTCAACCTTTTATTCAAAGTCTTGTTACTTAATTTGAGTCAAACTAATTGGTTTAATTAACAACTCGCACTTATGATATAATACCTGCAAGGTATTATATACTTTTCAGTAATCTTTGGATTGCTGTCTTTGTTATATAATTCACGGTATGAATTATATAAGGGTTTATTTTTCATAAGTAATATTAAAAATATATTAACACACTTGCGTTATATTTACAATTTATTTATTTAAAACCAACCACCAAACCCATTAACAACATATTAAATCCTGAATCTTTATTTCAACGTGACGTGGTGAGGTGACTCCCATCCAGAAACCCAAATTCATTATATCTAAGACTAGTGGTACTTACCGTTAAGAGTAGCTGCGACTCCTTTGAATGGAGCCGCTTCGTCTTCGTCATATTGTGCAATTAGATGCCTATCTGTCGATCGTCTTGCAACATCAAGGTAGTCATAGCCCCACGTTGTACCAATGGTTTTAATATATTTTGAGGGTGAAACAGCTTGATACAAATTTAAAATTACGTGTTTGATTTAAACTCGTTACTGCTCATTTTCAACTTTTGTCCCAGACATGTTTACAAACTCATTTACATGGTTGATACGCTGTTTGGTTTACTTACTCATTTAAATATCTCGCGAGGAGATACATAACCTGGTTTTACTTTTGAACTAAACACATACTAGACTTGTTTGATTACGGATTAGCTTAAGCGATTGAATTGATACAAACGTACTGCCAGGTGTGGGCTTGAGGGACACCGTAACTATAGGAGTACATATTTTTACTTTACTTCCCGGGTGTTCTTGGAGGGGACACCGGTAACGGGAGTACATATTTTAAATCACTGCTCAAATTGGGTACATACAAGTCTACGTCACATCGTCATGTAACTGTAAAAATCACTTGGAGGGTGAGCGCGAAATGTTTATAGAAAGATCATCGGGTGCGGAACCCTGTTCGGGTGATTAAGCGAATCGCCGTAACGAACATTATAGCGTGATGTCCACGCGAATGATATAAAATAGATCTATTCGGGATTGACAACCCCCGTTCGGGTGATTAGCTATCACTGGGAACGAACGTTATAACATAGTCGATTATCACGTTGGACTACAGGGCCCCCCCCCCCCCCCCATCAAAAAAACCCAAAAAATTTACAAAAAAAAAAAATAAGAATTCTTACATGATACTATTAGCTTCAGTTTCATGAGCTAAGTAATCGAACAGTGTTTTTAATACTCACATGGGATATTTACTTGTCCCCCCCCCCCCCCCCCTCCCTCCCCCCCCCCCCCCCCCCCCCTATTGAAATAAAATGGCAATACATACTTGAAACATTTTTGGTGACATACATTGGTCATAGCATTACCTTTATAAATCTTTGAATAAGATTGTACTGTTTTGGTGACATAAATTGGTCATAAGCATTCTTATATATCTTTAGGATAAGATTGGTACTTTTGGTGACATAAATGGGGTCGTGCATTCTTTATAAATTTTTGGGATTTTTACATGGTACTGTGATGACACAGTGGATTACATTCATATTTAAACAAATCTATGAACTCACCAACTTTAATGTTTAACAACTTTAACATGGCTGTTCTCAGGTGAAATTAGATGCTTGGACTATTTGAGTGCATTGGAGCTTTTCATTCAAGTTTTCACGGTTATAGCAATTATGGACCAACTATCACTTGATTTCAGAAAATCAACGAGATTGTTTTTCAAACGACACTTAGAGGTCGTTCTCTTGTATCTAGCGTTGTGTATTATGAAGTAGCACCCCAAAGTGGTATTCCGCTGCGTTGTTGTATTTTTGGGGGTGTTACAGATGCTAAATTAGAAGAGGAACGTTTTTTGAAACAAAAGGCAAAGATTGAGTGGTTAGAAGTTAGAGACTCTAAACTCCGTTTCTTTCATAAATCGAATAAGGAGCCGAGAACCAAAGAAGATCGCATTGATATATTAGATGCGGCTGATTGTGAAGTAACGGGTTCTCTTGTGGTGGAATGTTTTGTAAACCATTACCAACAATTTCTAGGAACTAATATGGAGTGCGTCGATCTTGATAGTGATGGTTTGTTCCTAAATCATGTCTCTGCTGCTACATCTTTGATATGGTTCGAAATGTATCAAATAAGGAAGTAAAATACTTATGTTTTAGCAAAGGGTGACGATAGAGCTTCCGGCCCTGACGGATCATGTCAGCCTTCTTCAAAAAGAGTTGGGACCTCATTGGTAATGATGTTTGTAGTGCAGTGAAAGAGTTTTTTAACAACGGTCAATTGTTGAAAGAAATTAATCATACTTTCCTTGCTCTTATCCCGAAGGTAGCTACCCCTCTTAAGGTGAATGATTATAGACCTATTTCGTGTTGCAATGTGATTTATAAATGTATTAGTAAAATCCTTACCATCACAATCATAGATGGTCTTAAGGAGGTGGTTAGCGATAACCAGTCAGCTTTCATTCCGGGTAGAAGAATTACTGACAATATCCTCATAACGCAAGAGCTCATGCATAACTATCATAGGGATAGGGGTCCTCCAAGGTGTGCGTTTAAGGTGGATATTCAGAAAGCTTATGACACGGTGGACTGGAAATTCTTGTCGAACATCCTAAGTCTGTTTGGGTTTCATAAGAAGATGGTTAAGTGGATCATGGCTTGTGTGTCTTCGGCTTCCTTTTCCCTTTGTATAAATGGAGATATTCATGGCTACTTTAATGGGAAACGGGGGCTAAGGCAAGGGGACCCGATATCTCCGTATCTCTTCACGTTGGTTATGGAGGTTCTTACTTTAATCATTAAACGTCGAGTTCGTCTTTCAGACACGTTCCGTTATCATAATAAATGCGATGAGTTGGAGCTTATCAATGTTTGTTTTGCTGATGACCTTTTTATATTTATTAGAGGTGAGGTTCATTCGGCTCGGCCTATTATGGAGGCTCTTGATGAATTTCAAAAGGCTTCGGGGCTGGTTCCTAGGATCCCTAAAATCACGATATACTTTTGTAATGTCCATAATCATATTAAGAATGATATTCTTAGTATAATGCCGTTTTGCCTGAGAAGGTATCTCCCGGTAAGTACCGTGAGTTCCCTTATTCTTTGAGACTTTCTAATAAGGATTGTAAAGTCCTTATTGAAAAGGTCTCTAATAGGATTGGAGATTAGAAAAACAAATCATTATCTTATGCGGGTAGGCTTCAGCTGTGTAGATCGGTGTTATCTTCCATGCATGTTTATTGGGCTGCGGTTCTTGTTCTATTGGCATTATCCAAGATATTGAGCAACTCATGAGGGGTTTTCTTTAGTGCAATTGAGAGCTCAAGCGGGGTAAGGCTAAGGTCGCTTGGGATATTATTTGTCTTCCTAAACGGGAGGGAGGTCTTGGTATACTTAGATCTGAACCTTTTAATATTGCCTTAATGACTACCCATATTTGGAATGATTGTTATGAATCGAGATTCTTATGGGTTCGGTGTCATTAAATTTTGGGGGGGTATTAAAAAAAAATAAGTAAAGGGTCGACGATATGGGACATTCAGTGAAGGCTGATAGAGCTAGATGGAGGAAGCTTCTCCAAACCGTAAATTTTGTAAAGCCGTTTTTTTGGAAGAAACTTGGTAACGGTAAATCTACTTCCCTTTGGTTTGATAGATGGAATGTAAAATGCCCGCTTATAAATTATCTTACTCCTAGGGATATTACAAATGAAGGTTTTACATTGAAGACTTGTGTGGCAGATATAGTGTCGAATGAGGGCTGGTTATGGCCTCAATATAGTATTAGTTACTAAAGGCGCCAAACCTTGCTACTGTTGAGGTTTCAAACCTTCTAGACATGCATGTTATTTGCCATAATAAAGAATTCTAAATGTTATGTCTATGTTTTCTGTTAGAGGCATAGGGAAAGCTCTTCGCCAAAGGGGTAATGAGATTTACATGGTACCAATAACATTGTATGGTTTTCACATAATATCCAAGGCATGCATTTAATCTTTGGTTACTTAGAGGAGAAACCTATAAAGGACCCAAGATTGATTTAGACAAAGTGAATGTTGGCCAAATGTGGAGCTTAAATACGCTCGTTGTAAGTTGTGTGATACACAACCTGATTCACATGAGCCTTTTTGAATGTCATAATTCGCTCGTATTGAGATATTGATTCGATACTTAGGAGGTATGGAGTTTAGTTTCACCCAGGTACATGAGTTATTTCCTATCTTCCAGCCTAATAGCTCATCGTCGTAAATGTTAGATAGGTTATTGGTCGAATTCGTTGCGACAGCTGCTGCATTACTTACTTTGGGTGGAACGCAATAATCGTGTTTTCAAAAATAGTAGAAGATCTCCAGAGGAGTTACGTGATGCTATAATTGTAACTGTTTGGCTCAAGTTACTCTCGTTTCGTTTCAAGAATACGGCTGCGGTTCAAGATATTCTTGCTCGATGGAAGATGCCTTCTAGTTTTAGGCTTTACAGCTAAACTCATTATGTTTCTAATGTTAAACATAGGCCTATTTATGTACTGGTTGTTTTCGTTTAGCTAGATGGTTATCAAATGCGGCATGTCGCTTTGATTAGAGGAAGTTTGAGCTTCGGCTTGAGGTTAATATGGCAATTCAGCCATATTCCATTGTACTAAACTTTTCTGTGATTAATACATTTACCGGGGTAACCCTTTACCCAAAAAAAAATAATATTATATTTTGAAATAAAAAAAGCGAAAAGCTAAAGAGATCTAAAGAAATAATATATTTTAAACACTAGATCTACTTTTCAAAAACTAAATCTAATAAGCTAATAAGCTATCAAGGCTTATTCGAAGGAAGGATAAAGAATAAGGACTTAAATATAAGCCGAATCCTCAAATAAGCTAAAAGTAATCTTCGAAATAAGCCCTAGCTTATAAGCCACATAAAACGAAACTATATCTAAACTATAACTACCAATAAGCTTAAAATAAGCAAACCGAATAAGCTTTTAGAAAGATTATCCGATTGCTAAATGAGAAAGATAAGGTTCGAAAATAAGCTATTGCTTAATTCGAATTAATATAAGCTCAACTCCAAAATGAATAAGCTACAAGAAGCTAATACAATTAAGGAATAATAAGCTGATAGAAAATCTTAACGAAAATAAGCTAAGTCTAAGAAGCTTATTAATAAGCTTAATAGATTGAGCTTAATAAAGAAATAAGTACACAAAACCAATAAAACTAGGACATAGCTTATTAATTTTACAACTTATTTGAAAATAAGCTCAGTGAATAAGCAGAAATAAGCCATATGATAAGCTTATACTCGAAAAGTAAGAGAAGAAAAGAAAAGAAGAAGATAATCCGAATTATAAGCACTTTCAAACCCATCCTTTATTTTCAAAAGCTAAAGAGAATCTTTTACAAGAAGCCAACTAAGCTATAAATAGCTTTACAATATTTAAAAATAAGCTACAAACGTAAAAAACTACACTAATAAAATTGAGAGTAAACTACAAATTCTAAACACGACCGAAAAAGGAAATATGCATGCTCATTAAAAATAAGTCCAAAGTAGAGTTGAGGGCACTTTCGTCCTTTCATTGAGCCATCCAATCACAGCCAAGAAAACAAGGGCAATTTAGTCTTTTCTACAATGGATGATTGCTTCATTATCAAGCCCATTATTGCCTCGAGAAACTTCCTAGTACTGACCATAGGTTGCTGCCAACGAATTTCAAATAGATCCACCAATTGAAGAGGGGGCACATGGCTTCCATTGCTTTACTCAACGCATCCTAGTAAACCGCTTTTCAATTGATACTGGTTTGAGAAAAAAAGGAGGCTGACACCGTTGATGCTGGTTTGCGAGAAAAACAATTAGTGGTGGCGAGTGGGCATTCTCACGCGCCCATTTAAATTATTTTTGGCGTGTGAGACTTAAACGTTGGTTTCCTTCACAACAAATGAAATAACATTTTGATACTAAATTTCTTTCATGGACCGAGTTTTGCATGTTGGGCCAACCTTAATTCATCAATTAAACTTGGCTGAACTTTAGTTTCTAAATGCTGAGTTTGCTTTGGGCTAAGACTTATACAATGGTTACCCAATCTTGGACTAATAATATTATGGGTCGCTCGAACCCATATAAATGGAGTAGAAGGCCGCCCGATAAGAGATGAAGTACCGGTCGGACTCGTAATCTTAACCTTTCCAATGGAATGCTCGGGGAATTTTTATGACTTCATCTTGATCTCGAATAATAAGTAAACTTGATCGAGTCGAGCCCGAAAATTCCCGTTTTTGCTTTGTTTTCAATCCTTAGTACCTGCAAGACATAAAAACACAATACAAACATATTTGCAATATAATTTTCCATATTTTAGTGTTTTTTAGGTCGCGTTTTATAGTGTTTCTAGAGAGATAAATGATGTGTGTTTAAAGCACGATCATCACACCTACAACCAATTTTATTATTTATTATTAATTACGAGAATACCATAGAATGAGTTTGACTATGATTTTATAACGGTGAAGCTTTAACGTGATTGGCAGTCAAACCCGGTAGTCAAACTAATAAGTATTAATGGTTATGTAAATGTGTTAGAGAATATGGTGTGTCACATAATGAAAAGAATAAAGTTAAGGGACTAAAATTAACAAATGGTAAAGTTATATGTTGTAGAAAGTAGTATGTGGTGAAATTATAAGAAAAGGAAGTTGAAGGACTAGAGGTGTTAAGTGACCAAAGTTGTGTCAATTAATAACTAAAATCCCAGGACTTTCCACACACTTCTTGAGTAGTGTGGTATTTTTTGTATGTCGACCCACGAAGAAGAAAAAAGAGGGAAACCAAGCTTGAGGCTTAATGATCTAGAATGAAGAATTCCAACTCAAGACATAAGTTACTAGAAATGATCATACAAGGTAATTAATCTTTATAGAGTTGAGTTGAAGAATTATTGAGTTAGGGTTTATGTACGGAAATTAGGGGTTTTGGGTTCTAAACCTAAATAGAAGTATTTAATAATATGGGTTAAGGTTAATTAAAGATTTAATGTAAAGAAAGTGGGGTTTTTATCATATGATCAAGATATGATTATATGATGATTAAGAAAGGAAATTGGGTAAGTTATAGGTATGATTAATAGGTTATGTAAACCCTTGATTGTATTGCATTAATGTGAAAATGGTAATGTAATGATTTTGAGTAAGATCAAGTAAGGATGTTGATGATGATGTTCTGTTATGGCTAAGGAAACCAAGGTAAGTAATATGGTAATAACTTGTTATAACAATTTATCATATTATGCATCATATGTTAGTTGTGTTTGAATGGTTTGAAGATTGATTTAAGAGACTTAACGACGGTGTAAGAGCTAGACTAGTTAAGTGCAAACTAGTTAAGTAAGTTGCTTTACTTAGGTTTTTTAGACTTAGTAGTGGAATGAGAATAGATAAAAGATATTGTTATTGAAATAATAGTTTATGAAGTTATAATGCAAGTATACTTAACGAACTTGTTAGATTTTAAATGTTGAGGAAGTGTAAGTCATAAATGATTAAATTGTATTGATGATATGTTATTGCCTATTACTTACTAAGCGAAAGCTTACGTGTTTAAGTTGAAATGTTTTATAGGTTCAAGCGAAGAAGGTAATGCGTGGATTAAGGCATAGGTGTGGAAGTACTTGTCGATATTAGACAAGTAGTTAAGGTAGATGCCGAGCTTGAATCAAAGTTGAACCCCCATGAGTCTTAATGGTTTGTTAATGAACGTTGTCAAATGTCAAGTGTCATGTAAACATGGATTTGTATAATGGGTAAGAGTCATTGGTTTAGTTGGTTGTTAAAGTGTATGCAAATGGGTCAAAACGAGGTGTTTGTTAAACCCGTAAAGTATATGTTTTTGGGTCATTTAAACCACAAAAGATTATGGTAATGATGTATTATAATGTTTTAATAAATTCTGGAGAGTTTCGTTTAATGTCAAGTTTGGGAAGTTTTGTTTTTTCGAATAAAGCATCCAAAATAAGTTTTTGAGTGTGTACAGGTGAAAGAAATCATATCTGTGGCTGTCCAGATTCCGTGGCATTCTCGCCAAGGCCGCCTAAACTTTTTTGCCCAACCGCCCGGCTTCCTCGCCAGCCATCTCGGCTGGATTGTCAGCAGCCAATATTTTGTTTCTCTGTCATAAAACCAAACCGTAAGAGTTTAGAATGAGTTCTTTAACTCAATGGAAAGCTAAAGAGTCTACTTTATGATATGTTACTTTCAAGGGTCACATTTGTGACAATCGTGGTATTGAAGCCGGTGGTAAAGTTTGTTTAGAATTTCTTTGAGGCTTTATGGTAGTGTTCTTTATGTGTTTTATGCGTTTTGGGAGAGATATGTCATGAGATTGAAGTACAAATCATTTATGAATCATGATACTAGTATGAAAGAGACTTGAATGAAAATGAGATACATTATGATACTATTTGAAATGCGTGTAACCATACTTATAGAGATTAAATATAGCTCTAAATATATATATATAAATATATACATATTACTTTAGTAATTTAGTGATTTTAGATATTTTCCATTTTTATAAATAATTGAAAGTGAATGTTTGTTAGAAATCTAGTTAGATAGTTCAAGATTTAGCGAAATAAGCAAATGTTTTAACCTAAATAAAAAAAAATACAGGTATTAAAGTTTTAATAATAATCAAAAAAAAGTATAATAGAAAAAAAACAATTTGTAGTAAAAAAAAAGAAAAAGAAAAAGAGATCCTAATTAGATACAACTTGTTGTGTAATTATCTTTAAGGCCTATAAATACAAATCAAACCTAAACCAAATCACTTTGATATGATCCGTAACATCGACGGTAAAATCATCAAGGAGGGTAAACTACGTACTGCGTTGCGTGGTGTTTTCCAAACAGGTACCTACATTGAATCGCTGGATGGTTCTGTCCGTCAACAAGAATCTATTCTGAATTCTATTAAGTCGGTGTCTCCTAATAATGACACGTCTGAAATATTTGGAGAACCTTCTTCTTTTGTGCATGGAGCTGAATCTCGTTGCGTATGTAGTCAACAACGAGTAATTCCACCCTTATAGCGAGGATATAAAGGGATCTGGTGCAGTGAATAAACGCCTTTTTGCCGTCTTTTTGCTAGCATGTTACAGCGTAACCCCTCACAACAACAAAAAAACGGTGAAGATTCATGAGCTCAGAAACCCTGAAATTGTGGAAGGTGCGGCTGTTGCTCTTCCTCTTGAGGCTGTGGAGGCTGTCAGTTCCAGGTTTATTAATACCTTATATGGTTATTTCATAGGTGATCGATTAGCATTCCCCTTGGTTGAAAACTACGTGAAAAACACATGGCGAAATATGGCTTAAAGCTATGTCATTACATGAAAAATCTTTATGTTTCAATTCAACACAAAAGAGCGGATGGAATATGTGATGAAGGACGGCCATGGTTTGAATCGTTTACTAAGGCCTTTGTTCTGAATATATGGACTCCGAATACCGATTTGAAGAAGGACGTGATTAAATCCCTCCGTTTGGGTGAAATTGCATCATGTCCCTAGTGTTGGCATATTAAAATTGGTTTAAAGTCCTCATGTACTATTCGAACTTAGACGCTATAATGCCTTACTCTTACCCTAGTAATATGTGCTTGAGCTCTTGGGGAAGAAATACATATGCTAGGGCTCTTGTCGAGTTCTCGACGGATGAGGAGTTAAAGGAGTCATTTGTTATTGCTATTCCATTATGCAATGGGAAAGGTCATACTCTTGCTATGATCGATGTCGAATACATGGACACCACCTCGTGTCTTCATGCAAGTCTTTGATCATGTTAATGAAAATTGTCCTAAAAACCCTAAAGTTGCTGTCAATGTCAAGGAAACGGATGATGGATTTACCATGGTTACTAAAAAGAACTCAAGGCCGAAACTGAAACAGAATGTAAAAAACAAGCAAGTTGAAGGGATTCGTTTAACCAAACCTGCCCTTAATCTTCAATACCGTAGAGTTGATAAGGGAGATACATCAAAGAAGAACGAGAACGAGAAGGCTACTTCGAGCAAAGACAATCCTCAGGTGCGTATTCAAAGAATGGATAATGCCAAGGAAGCTAACAACGATAATAATATTACTATAAAGAATTCTTTTGGTGTTTTAACTGAAGATGAGGAAATGGAACGGAATGTGAACAATATCATTAATGATGACAGTGAGTGTGAGGAAGTGGATGAGGAGATGGTGTTCGATGATCGTAATGGTGAAAAATTTCCAGCAAAGGGGGCAAGCACTCCCATTACTAATGTCTCCAATGATTAACGTCGCTTCTTGGAATATTCGGGGTTTGAACTTCTCCCCAAAACAAAATGAAGTTAGGCAGGTTATTTCCGAGAATCAGATTTCTGTGTTTGCTATTTTAGAATCCCATGTCGCTACGTCTAATCTTCAGAAGCTTTGTACGAGTGTTTTTAGTCATTGGGATTGGGCTTCTAATAATGCGTGGTGTACTAGGGGTACCGCAGTAATTATCTTAGGATGGAATCAATAAACGATGTTGATGATATGGGTCCTTAACCAAGTCAACGATCAAACTATTCATACCGTCGTTTGGTTACAAAGAGAGACAGAAGGATGTTTTGTTCGTTCATTTACTCTCAGAAACTGGGTATATTCCAAAGCACGTGAATTATGGCGAAGCCTAAGCACTTCTCTCATAGGTCTTTGTTTGTAATCGTATCCGTGGTGCTTGTTCGGGGGTTTTAACATGGCTACTTGTACTTGGAGGGTCTAACTTACTGAATCTACTAGCTGTTCTTCTCGATAGACATTCCTATGCGAGATTTCAAGCTTGTGCTGATGATATTGCGAGTTTCGGATGTGCAAAATTCCTGTCTTCAATATACTTTGAAATCAAAAGCGCCGACGGGAACTGATGTGAAGCACTTCTCTCTTACACGTTTGATCGACATTAAGCCCCAACATGGACTTCATGTCTGATGCGTGGGTGCTCATGCTATATTCTAACAGCCTTATCGAACTCGGATCACGCTCCCTTCTTGTTATAGCCATTCCGACGGTTCGCCAAAGATAAACCTAAACCTTTTTCTAAATCTATAAATACATATTACCAATGCACACGACAAAAATTTAATGATAATTGTTCAAATGCTAGGACATCACTTGAGATCAGCGGTTTCAACATGTTAGTTACTACAAGCGGTTGTCCAAGCAGGATTCTAAAACACACTTAGAACAAAGCCTCTTACAGGAACACATTTCTTCAAATTGATAAAGGCAATCTGCATTCTTAACTAAGATGAAGCGTCTTCTCCGTATGGAGACTTACCATGAAATGGCTTCTTGACAAGGATTCCGTTTAAAGTTAATCTTCGTGAAAGAAAGCTACGTGTGGGCTGACTTTAATCAAAGCTATTTTAGAGGAGGTAAGCGTCTTTCCTAGCAGAAAGCACACAGATCCAGTGGCTTAAGGAAAAGGCGATATCCTAATTCGTCCATAACTTTCATAACATCTGTCAAGGGCCGGATTAGAGAGAAAGTAACATTGACTGTGGTACATGTAATGGCGATGAGTGAGCGTGTTTTTTTTTTTATTTGTTTTGCTAAACTGATCAATGTGCCGCATGTCTTGTTCCCCCTATACTAAAAAAGTCAATTGTGTACTTTTCTAGGTACAAAAAGGAAACAAGAAAGCAGAAAGAAAACGGCGGCTTGAATTAAAAATGAATTAATTATCTCTAAAAAACAACTTTACATAAACTTGTCTATGCCGATAGATGGGGTTCCACACACATGGTGCGTACTGTAACTGATCTCGAAATAAAGATACTAATGTAATTTTCGACGGGTGAATGAATGATAAGGTCTCATCCTGGCCCCGAAGGGTATCATGCACGGCTGGCGTTTTTTAAAGTGGCTATGATTGGAAATGTCTGTGACAGGGCAATCTGATCATTATAAATGCGTAATCACTCGCACCCCGACTGTCTCAACGATGGACTCTTTTACGAAAACGAGCTTAAAACCACACGATTATTGCTCTTATTCCCAAAGATTAAGTCTCCATCCAAGCGTGTCTAATGAAAGATCGGCCTATTTCTTGTTTGTCACGATGCAGTTCTTGTTATAAGATGTATTAGCAAAATTATTGCTAATCGTAATTAAACAAAGTTTGTAAGAACTTCTCTGGTCAGTCAGTCCAATATTCCAACGGCCCGTCTTTCATTCTCCGGGTAGCAGTGTTATTTCGGATAATATCCTTTCACCTTACCCAAGAGCTTATCATAACTCTACCTCGTACGTTGATGACAGTTGTAGGATCACAAATAAATTGAGCAATCCCGTGGCTCTGATCGTTCCGGTGCAAGTATAATAGCCTCTCCCATAAGATGTGGGCAATATCACAACAAGATTGAGCACAAATAAATCGGATCCAAAAAACAGGCCTTATGATCCGTATAGATATAATAATAATTGGAAGTTGGTTTGATAATTTTTATATTTGCAAATTATGAGGAAGAGATATTAACCATATCAAATCACGTCTTTTTTTGGCTTTTTTCATCATCCCTACTCAAATTATAATCGAGTACAGTATGAGTGTGCGTCCAATAACAGTCCAATCATTTCAACCCCATAAAAATCTAAACTTCCATTCCTCTCTATTAATTCATTCTTTCCATAATATAAATACAACAAATCCCAATGCCCCCAACTACACTACATACACAATTCAAACTTTCCCATTTTCAAAAATTTTTTCATAATTACTACATACGAGGAAACTAAACGATTGAAACTTTCTCTTCTTTTCTCTTCTATTCACTCTTTCTTTCTCCATTTACTTTCTTCTTTTTCTTACTTTTAATCCTTGGATTCACAGGAGTGTGACTTCGTAGTCTATCTTTTTCTACTTACGTGAAAACTACAAACTCTCTTTTCCATTTCATCACATGGAACGCTCCAAGGATATTTCACCATGAGGTAAAAAGGGGTCTTTTCGACGAAGCGGGGATACCTCCTCCTACTTTCTACCTTACATTTATTCACCACTAGCTTGTTAATGCGAAGTTTCTTACTCTACATGCACATCCTACTCAAAAGAGACGGTTTAGGGAAGACACTACTATGGTAAATAGCTTTTCCTCTATTATCCCTTAAATTCCTTACAACCTTTGCACTTTACATAAAATTCTTACTTTCCGTTTATACTTGTAGCAGATTCTTTTATTTCTTAAAAAATCAAACCCCAAACCCATCAGAAACCAGACCAGTCGTAACTCCTCATTAAACAACCAAAATAAAATCATATCAGATATCGTGTGGTAATCTCAAACAAACGATACCAAAAAACTCGCTATCTCGCCCATATTTCGCTCGTGAAAACTCCACTCCACCCAGCTCTCCGCTATATTCAAAACTCAACCTATCTAAACTCTCTTGATAAAATACAATTTATACTTCTCCTTAGGAATAGTTACAATAATCGTGGAAAAAAAACAAAATACCACATCGCTAGGAAAAAAAACATCTCGCTCAATTGAGATAAATTTTGGATCTTAGTTACAATCTAAAGCTTTTGTTGCGGAAATCGATTTTATAGGTATTTCTTTTCTATTTTTTATTCATACATTTTTCCATTTCACCTTATATGGCGAAAAAATGTTTACATAAACTCACCACTAATACCAACAAACTAAGAAAAAACAAAACACAAAAAACATATAACCAACACCTCACCCATCCGAGAAAACAAAGTAACTCTGCTACGTAACCACATCACTAGAGAGATATCGCTCTTGGGTGATGGAATAGAATTCTAAATCAAAAAAAACTAGCAAACAAAAAAAAAACATTGTATTTTCTTGGTTGAACTTTAACCTACACATATACCTCTCTCCTTCCCTCTCTATCAATTCGTGTTAGATACATCCGTCTAATAATATTAACCAACGACCCCCACCATTAAAACTCGAAACCACTTAATAATTTTCCAAAAAAATTATACAATAAAACAACCTATATACCCGAGCCTTCCTAAGAGCAACGCGGCGTTATTTTTGCAATTTTGAAACATCATCCAAATCCACATCAAGCAGCAATCCTATTCCTTAGTATTCTTTTTCCCTTTATACTTGTTCTTTCACATTATTCCCTTTATCTTATCTTACTTACCAATTCTTACGAGGCTAACCGCGAGCACTGAACGGACGCGGGGGTTCGTCCTCCTGCCACGTGAAAGAGAATCTAGCTACTTGGACAGATGACCCTTGGCCCATCTCTTCTTTTCTCGGCTCATATTAGCTGATCCGTAAAGGAGCTTCTATGAAAAGAGTACACAAATCGAGGTTTCAAGACTTGGGAAAAATAAAATCTCTTATCTATAGCGGGTCGTCTTCAGCTTAATAATCCGTTGTACTCGTGTCAATGCATATTATTTCCATGTAGCTTCTAAATAAGTGACAAATACTACGGTTTTTAATTAATCAACCCAAATAGGGTGGCTGATTCGATATTGAGCAACTAACATCATGAAACCTTTCTTTTGTTGCCACGGAACCCCGTTTCCGTTTCTCGTACAAAAGGTAACAATGCTACAAGTTGTTGCGGTGGGTAACGAAAAAATGTAGGTTTGCTCTCACCGAAAAGTGGACAAGGGGAACTGGGAATCTTTAGAGTATTTTATTAATAACGTAACAATTGAAAGATTTATCGGAATACTATTACATTAAATATTTCACAGCTCTCACATAGGTGAGTCATCAAATATCCACATATGGATAACGCCTAGCTTCCATTATAAACGAAGCTTCTACTCTTTAAAGGAAGTCGTTATGGGGTGAAATGGAATCATGCTTACCAAAACACAAAAACCTCAAGAATAAAATGGGGGGGGCGTATTATTTTTTGGGGATGTTCCCTCCCTATCTTTCTTCTTCGGGAAATATGTCCTTGGGGGCTTTTTGCTTTTTGGCTCAAGATTTTAGCAATTTGCGTCCTATTGTTGTAAAAAGTTTATTTGGCAACACACAAAATTGGTAATGGTAATGTGTACTTCTTTATGGATATGATTACGTGGTTGAAAGGCTTAGGTCCGTTGGCTAAGGTTTTCATGTGTCATCTCGTGATATTCAAATAGATCTCTGGTCTTAATTCTAAGACTAAAGTCAGAATGGTTATGAAATTGTCCAAGATGGTAATTGTATTGCCCCGTCACAAAAGGAACTTCTTGAGAAGTATTCTCCAATTCTGAATTTCGAAACTATAAAAAAAAACACCACTACTATTTCGAATGAAAAATGTATTTCGGTTTGGAATGGCGTTTTGCCCTGATGGTACCCAGTGAAGCAGTTTTCTTCTTCGGTAAGGGTAAGGAAATGAGAAAGCAAAGATAGAGAAGAACTACACGCAGGTTTGGGCTTCTATAGGAGGCCTATAAACGTAAAAGTGGATTGTGGGTATATATGAGATTATGGTTTGGTTTCCCCTCCTTCCTCCTCCTGTCTAATATTTTCCTCTCCTATCCTTGTCCATATCCTCTCTCCCTCGGCCAATGCTATTAATTTTTTTTGGGTAATATATTAAACACTGTACTTTGAAGAGAAGAACCACGCAAGATAGGATCTGTTCAGGGATATCTTTCGAACATCTCTCTCTTTTATCTCTTTCTCTTGCCTCACTACATGAACTCTCTAGAAGTTATTCCAGATTCCTCCATGAACATCTTTTTTTCATGTAGTGCCGCCTGCGCCACTGCCCGTTCTCAAATGAGTTTTGGAAATCATAATGAAGGCGCTCTTTTTGCTTTATGGGTCCTTGATCGGTTTCCAACTAAAAACATAGTCTAAGCTATTATTATTTAGCTTATTTTGATGTAATGCAGAGGAACTGCGAACGTCTCACATTGTGATTGCCAAACAATTGGCTTTAGCGGCGTCTGGCCTATTTTATTCCTTGCAAAGAGCGAAAACGAGGTTGTTTAAAAAAGGGAAGTCTAAAAGAACCGTGGGGGAATCAAGTCATCGAGTGCATTTTATCATCTGTTATCTCAATTGCTTCATGCTTTTTTTAAACGTTCTAAGTAGGGATGCATTATGTCTCGGTATTTGGAAGCTGCCGGAAACAATTTTTTAGATGATTATTTGTAATTTCTGTCTTGCACCATTAGGTGGTTTTGTCCCTATTGTTGTATATTGGTTTTGTAATTGATTTGTAGCTCGAATGGCATGTCATTCGATGTTAGGCTGTTCAAGCAGGTTTGCTTGAGGTTAATGTGGCACTCAGTCACATTCCATTGTACTTATTGGATTGGGTGATTTATATATTTTACCGGGGTGAGTCCCTTTTACCCAAAAAAAAAAATAATAATAAAATCTTGTTGCTATGCATAGGTACTCGTTTAGTAAAAGTATAAATCACTCATCGATGTATTTTTACAAGATCATAGCACATCTCAAGTGATATATAGTGTTACTTAGTTTTGATGCAATGTTACTTAAGGCGCAATTACAAGGATATATGAAATGACTTGACATTTGACTAAATAGGTGTAGTTAACAAATTTATAGTAAGCTTACGAAAGTATATGCATAGAACTCAGACGAAGCATTTCATACTACTAAAAGGATAACAATTGATGTTTGACAACATCACGAAAAAGGTTTAAATTAGATAAAATAATAATAATCTCTAGTGTTTTAATTTTGTTATTTGTAGAAGCCCAATAATACTATTAAGGAAGTGAAGTAAATATACATTTCATACGACTCATGTTGGTGTCTTACTTTTGAATCCCGTCTTCGCATCACATATACTAATTAAAATAATTGGCACATGTTTAAAAAAGACGCAACACCTAAAAATGAAGCTTTCTAACAAACACATGATTTGATAACATTGCTATGAAAGCTGGTTGATGGCTAAAGGGGTGTTTGTCTTTGTTATTTCTTAGACGTGTTTAAAATCATCAAAAAAAGAAATAACAAAAGCACCTCCTTATAACATTATAAATACGATATTATTGTTGTAACAAACAATCTCATTTTTGTTTAAAAATTAGAAATATATAAAAGTATAATGGTATATTTTCTTTGCTAACTAGAAATACTTAAACAAAAAAACAAGAAATACATTTTAAATATATCAAAAAAACAAAAGAAATTAAAAAAATATAGGAGAGACATGGCTAGTAAACTTATTCCACATTGTTATGAAATACGGGCATCGTTTAATAAAAAAGTTAAAAATCTTAAACGATCTTCGAGCTCGAGCTCAAATAACAACAAAATATTCGAGCTCGAACAACAACAAAATATTCGAGCTCGAGCCAGAGCCAAATTATAAAAGTTTATTCAAGCTCGAGCAGAGTATTTAATAAACGAGCCTAGCTTGTTTAGGTCAAAACTTGACTCGGCTCGGATCATTAACACCTCTATGAACTTTACTTTCATATAAATAAATAACTTTGAACTTTCATATTTTACTCTATTAAGTTTTCAAACATGCCAATATAAACCGACGCGGATGATAAATGTATTTGCAAAAACATAAGCGATTCACAAAATTACAAATATATTGCATCTTAAATTGCGCAGAAAACATAGATAACTCAGGGAAAGAAATGGAAAGTTATGTACCAATGCACTACTTGATAAATTTGACAGTACACCATCAAGTGGTTACATATGCCGGCCAGATTCCGAGTCCACAATACCATTTATCTTTTTTAGGAGCTCGGGTTTGTTGGCCCCCACAAGCTTATCGAATTGGTCTCCATCTTTCAGAAAGAAGAACGTCGGAGTGGCTTTTATATCCCACTGTGTACTAAATTCCTGTATCATGACACAAACAATCATGGGTCACGTCCTACTCGGAATGTCACATTCAAAGTACTGTGATTGATGCATGAGGTACAACAAAACCATTAGTTTTGAGAGTTCTGACATCACTGTTTATCAGAATGCAAGCTGAACTTGAACTTCAAAATTAAAACAAATGACCTTCATGTTTTTCAACGAATTTCAAAAGTGTGCATTGGACTTTCTTATAAACAAATAAGAGACCATACAAGTGTTAAATTTGCAGCAGAACATTACTAATCTAGACATCAATGCTGTTGTGGGAGGAATTAAATAGCAAGAGACCTAAAGTAGTCCACAGGTAGAGTGAATTTGAACATGAAGATAAAAGGATCTAAACGGAAATTCATATATTGTGAACATGTTTTACAATTGTATTACTGTCAATATCGACGATAATAAGACATCTAACCATGTAGACATCTTTATGTTCCAAGTTAAAAAAAAATTATCAGAAGTGATACGTACACATATAGCCGGGCATTTTCAAGTTATTTATAATACATATGCGAAAAAAAAATCAAGGTTAATATATATATTTATGCACTTACTGTTAATTCATCAACATCCACGGACAAAAAAATTAGAGAAGGGTGTTTCTCCGACAGCTCAATGTAATATGGTGCAATCATTCTACAGGGACCGCACCAGGCTGCACTGAAGTTGGCGATCACCTGTAGGCAACACAAACATATAGAAGACAGTACTTTATAGGAATAAGTAGTTGTGATAATATGCACTTCCTCTTTTTGTTGCATGTCACGAAAATTTCTATTTTTAGTTGGCCCATAGAAAGTGCAAAATGTATTTCTTGTGTTATTTAAAAGGTATGTTGGATATTTGATGTACAGTTGAACACACTTGTTTTTGCCAATTCACAATCTAACAAATTACCTCTTTACTATGAAACATCTAATCATGAGTTATTAAAATGTTCCCAATGACTCAATTCAAGAACAATATCTAGTAGGCAATTTGTACCCATTTACTAAGGGATGGGTCAATTTAGTTTATAATTTATCTCCTAAGTAATTAGAGGCAAAAAAGAAAGATAGCATGAAAGGAAACAGTCAGACAGGCTGAGCAGGTCAAAAGTCCCTAAAAGTGAATTTCAATCAATGAAACCACTTAATTCATTTTACTCACATAATTAGATATTAATGAAATATATATAATTTTTATATCACATCTGACACGCAAACTATTTGCAAGACTTTTGGTCATAGTGTCCAATCCTGCCTGACCGGTTTAAATCTGTACCCAAAACAAACACACCAGTTTGGGTCGGCTACTCACCCCGTCCAATCCGTTCAATTTTGTCACCCCTAGAATCTAGCAGAAGCATACAAAAGGTGATTTATGATATCCAGTTACTTACTATTTTGTGTTCCCTCTTTGCTTCTGACAGCTTTTGATCCCAAGCATCCTTGGTAGTGATAAGAGTCACGTTACCTCCCGCAAATTCAGCATTATGATCAGACTCATCCCCGTCATTTCGATTCTGAAAATATTATTCATATTAAACTCTATGTTTCTCATATCACAAGATATATTAAGCATAGATAGTTAGGCAATCAAGTTCAATACAACCAGAGTGGATCACTGGCTTTTGGTTGCCATGTATTCATGTATCTATTTGTACATGATAGTAGTAATAAATAATCATTCGTTCGTTCAAAGACCAAGTGTTTATACTTTACACTATATTCTTCGGCAGCCAGATTGATGTATCATGGTGTTTGCATAAAATCGAGCAATAATCTTCTGTAGCAAGAATCTCAGAGCACGTTTAGTAGAGAAGAATGAAATTACTGAGAAATCTGATGGTTTCATTAATTTTAAACGACTTAGAAATTTGTATGAGATACGAGTAAGAAGGTCAATTCCTTTGTTTGGGTAAATTGAATGAGAAATGACTAGGAGTGGATTGTTCTTCACAAGCAAAATGCGATTGCTCCTACATGACATGTCTGTATATTTGATTTCATATAGTAGGGCTGCAAATTCACTTAACCATTGACTTAATTGCATCAAAGAACCACCTTAAATTGAGCAAACAATAATTAATAAACGCTTTTACTTATCCGAGTCCAAATTAATAGATTAATTAACCCACTCAATTACTTAGGGTATCAAATATAATACACTCAGCTGAAAAGAAGCTTATACTCCAATACAAACACCAAAATTGAACAGACAAAATCCAAATAACATGAATCAAGAATCTAAATATAAATACAAAATCGTAATGAGCAGGGGACTGAAAACTTAAACAAACTCTCGATCCCAGTGGCTTTGTTTTAGGCCACGGTCGAATCTTTTGAACATCAGCTGAAGAAGAACAGAAGATCGTGATGAGCAGGGGATCAAGAATCGGTGATCAGCTTTGGAGCTAGGATCTTTTTTGTTTAATTTGGGGCTAGGGTTTGAAATGCTTTTGTAAATTTGATGTATTGGCAGAGCACATGAGGTTCTGGTTTACACGTACTTAAAAAATTATTTAGAAATATTTTGTCCGTGTTTAAAATATATTATATTGACCATTGGATTGGTTAGTGAGGATTGATACAAAAGTAGCAGAAGAAGACCTTAATTTCTTTTTAATGCTCTTCACGCATTAACAAAAACATGCAACTTAAACTGCAATTATAGTTCATGATAATCACGTCAGTTTCTTTCGTGTAAATGATTGAGCAACACAATAATAACCCGTTAATTATGGGTTTTTGATGTGATCAATGACACAACATGGGTAAGAATTTGCTCTCAGGGTAACAAAGAAAACTAGACTTACACAGAACAATAATGCGTGCGTAAATCCAAAATTCTTTTACGAGAAAGTAAGTGCTTTGTCTTGTGAAAATTATATTTATGCACTGAAAGTTTACATGGGTTTCTATTAATGCTTTGTCTTGCAAAGTTTAAAAAGGCTTATATGATACAGACTAGAACTGCCAAGCATCAATATAGAGTAGCTTCGATTATAATGTGAGACTCGTAATAAAGAGTTGAATGCACCAAAAAAGACACGCCCAGGGCTGTAGATAAATAGTGAGTGGGCTAGAGGACAAAACCGTCCCATACTTGGGCAAAATAAGGATGTAAAAATGACCCATATAGCTAATAGATCTTATGGTTAATTGGTGTGTGGACAGTAGACACTCTATCCTTGAACAGGACCAAGAATTTGTAAGTCTGCAAGAAGTGTACATAGTGTAGCTGACTAGAGAGCCATGATATAGGTTTTCACATACAAATTACTATCAGACTATCAGTTAGTAGTTTACTATGTAAAGTTGTCACATATGCAATGACCCATTATATATCCGGAAATTATTAATGTTACAACACGCATTTAATAACAAAATAAATACCGCAAAAATTCCACAAGTTCCGTATATTAAACTAAAATTTCAAACTAAATTTGATTCATGTCTAAATCTCGTGCGTGCACGGCACTTGTAACTAGTTATTAGGATAAAGCACAATATGAAGGTACTGATGGCAGAACGGCCCAGTCGAACTAAGCCAAACCATAAATTCTTCTAATAGAGGATGAAGTGATGGTGAAATTGTGGTATGCTTCTTCAAGCCACCTATTTTATCACCCTCCTCCTATCAAGCCCCAACCCAAATTAGACTGATTAAGTGATGTATTTTCATTTCCTTTTTTAATCCTTAAGGTTAAACCTGATGTTTTCAAGTTTCACATGTCTGTTTTCATATCTACACATACACAGCTTTTACCGTACTGGAGTAATAAACAAATTTTTCGTCTCATCTACGGAAGCAAAACATTATTGACTAACTTTCTAAACTGGACGTATCAACATAAGAAAAGAAAAAGAAGAAAAAAAGTGTCCTCTTGTTAACAAATGCAAAATATTCACTCACCGAAGAGAAGCATATTCCCATTCTGAAGAGCGTACTCTGAAAATGATCACAGTTCAACATGATTGGTTAAATAAGCTTCACAGAAACTGCCAACAGTATTGGTAGCATGGAAGATAGCATTCTAAGCCGGACACTAGACGACGCTACTAAAACAATCCAACTTTTAAAAAAAAAGAAATTCCAAAACAACACAGAAGCGAAACTGTGGAACTAATTCGGATCAGATCACCAGTTTCTGTCTACTTTACCAAAATACCCTCATCATGATAGTGGGATTTTGTAACAATTAAAACCCAAAATTCGATTAGTTAACCAAAAGTAACAAAAACCCTTAATTCAATATGAAAGAAACTGAATTAACTAATGATTTTAATTTCCATACAATAATAAGATTGAAATACCTGAGAATTGATTTTAATTTGCAGTTCGTTTGATTGATACAATCAATGAAATTACATATACCCAAAAGATATTCTTAAACAAAGTGGTTACTGCCAGCAGGTGGTTCCTGTAGCCTCTATTAAATCTGCTTCATGGGAGAATTTGCTATTAAAATACTAGTGCAATTTTCTATCCAAAACTACTTTTAATAAACTCAATCCGTTAATATATATCGCATCAAATCAAATATTATATAACACACAAGAAAATAGTTAAAAAGCAAAGTGACTTGAAAAATGAAGTCAACTGGACACTTTGGAACGGAGACAAGGATTTTCACCAACGCGTTGCCGCGGAACGCCTATATACGATCGCACTTCACGCAACGTAAATCTCATATTCAAAGGCATACAATGCATCGTCTTTTGTAGCCAATTTGATGTCTAACCTCAGTTCAGATTCTTTTATGAGTTGGTGACACAATCATCAAATAAAAATTAAGGTGTTTTCCGAAGTCACTTGATTTTATAACATTTGCATATATAAATCTTAAACAAATTATATAGCACGTTTTGTAATCACCCACAAATGTGGTACAAACAAAAATACACAACTAAGTATAAACATGATTCACATCCAAGTACTTGAAAGCGCTTCAATGGTTTTAGCTAAGAGCATAAACCGAACACTTTGGGAAAAAAATACACATCGAATAGAGAAAACAACACTCAATTACTAACAATCGGGAATTTTTGATAAATCTTTCTAACAAGCATAATCAAAGTTCCTAAGACACTTGAAAGATTTAAAAGATATATAGCTATAGAATAATAATTTTAGGAAAGCAAAATAGAGATTCGATAACTTAAAAGCGGCATCATTTTTATAATGTTTAAAGATAAAACGCCTTTACTCTATCATGCTTCCATCCTTGTTTGCAGAAATCCTTTTTAACAAATTGCAAATCATATCTCACAGGCCATTGAAACACTGTCTATAGCACGAATGAGATCCGCACGTATTATCAAACTTGATTTGCTAACAAACCTGTAACTGCGACCTGCACGTGTAAATGGAATTTTCATCATGACCATGTCATCTAAGGATGCATAACTTGACTTACACCCCTCAAAGTATGACAAAACGAAAATGTAGTCGTCACACCCATTGATAAACTAAGAGTTGTCAATGAGAGACTTCCATAGCTTCGAAATTGACCTAACTCCATTCAATGACTTGACATTAGAAATTTTTCTGATGATTTCCGTTTAGATGTCGAACTTGTAGACAAAACAGTCAACTATGGACTGATTAACTGGAAACCCACCAACTGTAAACAAAAGGACATCGCCTTGGTAAGTAAGCATGCTTTAAGATCGACCTAAAATTTATCATTCACTCGACCAGACTTACACAACTTTCACTAATTCGTGAAAGCCATGCGGTTGTGAATGTACCTTTACATTAATAGCTCCACATCCGCTTTCTAAACCAGCAAACAGCCCAAGGATTCTCTTAAAGCACATCCACGTCGATTTCTTCCACCCTCCTCATTCCAACGTTATCTTGGATAGCATAACTACAAAAGAAAACAATCTATTAATAGTCAGACAAGAAATACTTCGGACCAGGACCAAATACTATATTGGTAACAAAGCACACTTACATTTTTAGGCACCACATTTTTTTGCAATGATAAAACATAGACTAAACAGGTCTCTCAACCATCAATGGCAAACAACCACCACGTAATTAGTCTGGCAAAAATAGCACATCAAGTAAACTAAAATTTATAACGCGTCCCACAAACGCCCACCAATACAGACCGTCGGCGTTAAAACCAAAACGTGTACTGCACTGGAGCAAGTGTTTGTGTCAAGAACCTTTACCCATGACATGCACAATGTATCTGCGATTAAAATTTTTACTGGGAACTGGAAATATGCATTCGGATATAAAAACATATAGTTAATAAGCCCCTAAGATCTACAAATAATCAAAAAGACTGTGAACTCTGAATATGCAGATGGCTTTTGGGTGAGCAACCATTTTTTTATACCGACGTCAATATGCCAATTATGCCTATTTTGGTTTAAACTAATTACATAAATTTAAATTTATAAAACTCGTTCGCCTATGGTCTACAAACGCAATAACGGGCAGAGAACCCGATCGTGTATAGTGTAGGATTGGTAAATCTGAGGTCGTTCCAAGAGCTAAGTGTTTTAGTTTATTAATTCGAATTGTCACGGTTTTGAAAGCTGTTTTGATTTTGAAATGCAAGTATATTAAACACGAAAATAAATGGAAGATTAAATCAAGGGAGAAAGGCGTACTAGCCTAGCTAAGACTCTATTAATCTGGAGGTGATGTTTCCTAGTGCAATGTGTAATTCCCGTTTATTATGGTGGTTCTAATATGGCCAGGTTCGAGTTGTAATCGCAACCTAACCTATACTTCCTATGATCTCAATCCCGTTGTATACAAAATTCGGGCATCTAGGTTGTAGTCATTAAACACCCAACTATTCTAAAGACCTGCCTAAATGTCGACAATCCCACTGACATTAAACCTACCTAAAAGGATTTCCCACGCTTTGTAAGTGCATAATCTAATGTATGTGGTAGAATGAGCAACCTCTACATTTGAAACAAATGCCAACCTATTTCTAGTATCCCAATAGACTACCTTTCAACTGCTTAAGCCTATTCAATAACTAAGAGGATCTACACTAGCCTTAGCACTACCAAAACGTGAGGATCTAACAACAGGCAACTAGAATATCCAAACAAACGATAATTAAACTAAGAAACAAGCATCAATACAACAATAGAATCATAACTAGGCCAACACTAAAGTGGTTAGCCACTCGTGCTACAACTTACAGAAGTAATAATGAAAGAAATCATGGATTAATTGAACATTATAATTCTTACAAACTGTCGATGAATGATTAATACAAATACGGTTTAAAAGCAAATCCTCCCTTGGAATGATGGTGTATGGAACTAAAAAACGCCTTCTAAAGAAACCCTAGTCGTCACTTCTGAGTCCTCTCTCCAATGAATGACGAAATAGCGGAAATAGGGCTTGTATTTATAGTCTTGTATTAAGTGAGGAGCTATGCTGTAATTCTTCTATTGCACGTAAACCTTCCATATATTGATATAGCTATGACGTAGCATTAAGTGAGGAGCTACGTCGTAGTTTCTTCCAATGTAATATTCTTCCAAAGCTATGGCTTAGCACCAATGGGTCAACTATGCCGTAGTTAGCTTAATCCAGAAATGGTTGATTTGGGTTGAATATGGGCTACGATGTAGTTACATCGAACCAACTACGTTGTAGTTTACATCTGGAATATCTTCTTTGTGCATTTATCATCACGCATTCTTTTATTTCCGTGTCTTTCCATTCGAAAGCTCATATTTCCTAAAAACGAAATATGAAATAATTAAGTACATATTTTTACAGAAATATAACAATTATGAGTATTTTATAAGGTTATTTATAAGGTTATTGTGATATCAAATATGTATCTTATAAACTATTGCTGCATATTTTGAATAAATACCCCACCTACCCCCCCTCGCAATCGTTGACTGTTGGTCGTTTCGTCGCTCATGTCATCTTACGACTATATTTATCAGCGGTAGAAATACGTGAGACCTACGGGGTCACACACCGTATTATTAGGAAAACTTAGCAATCCAGACTAGTTGGATGCAATACTGATGATGATGTTGTTTGTGATGATGGATGTTGCTCGAGGAAGCAGACTTGGAGCATGGCTTAGAGCATACTGTCTCTTCATCATACCGAGCAAATCTAGGGGAGTTTTCAGTTCCATTTCTAACCCTTCCTATTTTAATTTTATATACTTAACTTTGACTCAAGTAGGGGGGAAAGGATTAGAAATAAACGCCCATTTGATTATACTTTTCTAGGTTTGTGCTCATGTCATACGAATATTTATACGGCTAGAAATACGTGAGCCTACGGGGTCACACACGTTATACATTTAGGTATCACTCTATTAATGTTAATAATAATATATTGTATATTTATTATTTATATTAATATATGATTTGACGAATAAACACTAACGGTCGTTAATTAGTTAATTAATTGTAACTAACTAATAAGGCTTTTTAATTAATGGATAATTAAATGTAATTAACCATAAATTATTAGAAAGTCAAAAAGTCAACCCAAGGGGTGTTTGACTTGAATTCGACCAGATCTAGAACCCAAAAGGGGGTTGGATTGGGCTTTGAGCTATCTTTTTCTACAAGGAATATATTTTAGGTAAACCCTAACTTCATCCCTATATAAGGAGGACCCTAGAGCTCATAATTCTCGTCCATTGTCCCTCTCTCTCTGGTTCGATCGCAAAAACAACCCAAAGGTTTTTTATGGTTTTGTTTTATTAGTGTTTACATATTCGTTGGTCAAGAACTAGCATTCGGGTGATACTGCTTGACGTGTAGTGTATGAACCACGTGGAGGTTACTTACTTTAGTAACTTGGAGTAGTTTTCGGTTAGCACGTTTATTACACACGTGCGTGTACTCAAAGAATCTTGCGTTCGTCACTAGCTTGATTGCTAACGATATGTTTCCTTATTTATATTTTTATGTGTTAATTATTTATGTTATATGAATTATATCCGCTGCGTAGCTCGTTTAAGATTCTTGTAATATTAGGTTATTTAGATAACGATTTCCAACAGTGGTATTAGAGCCAGGTTATATAGCGTAGTAATTACATAAAAAACGTATATTATATGTAAAATCCGACGCCTATATATGTGTAATTGCTGCCTTTTATGTGAAAATTTATTTTAGGAAATTATTTAGAGAAATAATATTGCTTAAAATTAGTCACATAATTAAGGTAATAATATATAGGGATATATTTTACATGATTTATCTAAAAAGCTTAAATTGTTTTAATTGCATTTTAGATTTGCTATAAATATTTGTTGCTTATTTTTCCTGTTATACATTGTCAACCATGGATTACATGCATATAACCCATGGTTTATGAAGCTTAAATATCTATATGCATGAGAATTTGTTATGTGAATTATTTAATTGCAATATTAGGGAAGACCCTTTGTTGAATTAATTGCGTAACTGATTCTAGTTTAGTATGATTAATTTTGCTTAATATGTTTTGCATGTTTTATATTTGTGGCGTTTTATAATTATGCAAAAACGATTTTCAAAAATTAATATGGACTAAAAGTACATGATGTTTATTGTATGTATATTGATACATACACTTTACAAAATCATGGAATATATACATAAATTTTGTAATTTTCTTGCAAACATTCTATAACACAGGGGTTTAGTGGTTTACGCAAGGGAACCCGCGACGGAACATGCAAAAATACACAAAATTTACATAAACGGTTTTAACAGTATTTTAAGTATGTCGTTAGTCGTTGCTAGGGTTTGATTATTTCCCGTGGGGAATTAACCTTATCCGTAGTAAGATCTCTTATACTTAGAAATATTATAAATAGATGGCAACCCTAATTTTATAAATGGCATGAAAATTTATAAAATTGAGGGATTTATAGAAAGATTTTAAAACAAACAAAAATGGAAAGATTTTAAAATTTACTAGTGTCATAAGGTTGTATGCATGCTTCCTTATACACAAATTTTGGTAATATTGTTTTATCAATTTATACCCTTAAAAGTTAAGTCAGTTTCCATCCAAGTATGAAATCACTTGAGTTTGTTCTTTTACTCTAAGACAGTCTTAGGTGAATTTACAAAACAAGGTAATATAACAATCGTATGGTCAGACATGAGACTGTAAAATTACAGATTTTGTATTGGACGACTTATATCGAGTATGGTTGGTCAGACCTTCAACCCGAGGCACAAGATGGGGTGAAACATGCTACTTGACATTATAATTCTGGATTATATTTCCTTGTGCCCCATAATGGCTAAGAGTTGCACATGTTGGCAATTATCACCCGTTGATTACCGTTTGAGTTATACCTTTTTTAGTAGATCAACTGAATTAATGATACAACGTCAAGTTGGATCTTAGACTCTTTCTAAAATTAATTGTTTATTTTAAAATAAACATAGGTAGTTAATTTTATAAGAGACAATTATCGAAAATACTAATATTTTTTGAACTTTTGATTGTTTTGTAGATGGTTGTTGCTGCCCAAAACACAAACAATATGACTATCAGGTCGATTCTCCTGGCGGAGAAACTTAATGGTTCAAATTTCACAAACTGGTATCACAATCTTAGGATTGTTCTCAAGTATGAGAAAAAGATGAAGTTTGTGGAACAACCCATTAGACCCGCTCCTAATCCTGAAATTGCTGACCCTGACACTATTGACAAGTACTATATGTCTGTCAATCTTAAGGAAGAGGTTGCATGTCTTATGCTGTCAAGTATGTCTCTAGACCTACAGAGGACTTTGAAAAAATACAATGCATTTGACATGATGAAAGAACTAAAAACTATGTTCGAAGAGCAGGCTAAACAGGAACTGTTTAAAATAGTCAAAGCATTCCACGCTTGCAAACAGGAGGATGGTCAGTCAGTAAGCTCTTATCTCTTAAAGATGAAAAGCTACCTGGACACTTTGGAACGCCTAGGCTATGCAATGCCAAAAGAACTTGGTATGAGTCTTATTTTGAATTCTCTCAACAAGGACTATGATCAGTTCGTTCAGAACTATAATATGCATAGCATGGGGAAGACGCTAGCTGAGTTACATGCTATGCTGAAAATCCATGAGAAAGGTATTTCAAAGAAGGCTAAAACCCCCGTTGTGTTAGCTATACGAGAGGGTAAGATCCAGAAGGACAAGAAGAAACCGCAAGGGGCAAAGGGTAAGGCCAAGGGAAAGAATAAGCTTGCATATGCTCCTAAAACCAAGATCCCACCGCCGCCTAAGAGAGATAATCTGACAAAGGACTCTATCTGCTACCACTGCAAGGAGGTTGGTCATTGGAGGAGGAATTGTCCATCCTACCATGCTGAGTTAAAGAAGATAAAGAATGCTAGCGTTGTTAGTACTTCAGGTATCTTCACTATAGAACTCTATGCTTTTCCTAATAATACTTGGGTGTATGATACGGGTTGTGGAACTCATATATGTAATACTTCTTAGGGACTTAGAGGAAGAAGGAAGTTGAAACATGGAGCTTTAAGCCTGTCTATGGGAAATGGAAGGCGTGTAGCTGTTGAAGCTATCAGAAGTTTTGATTTAATTCTTCCTAGTGGTTTAATAATTGTATTAGACAACTATCATTTCGCACCTACTGTTACTAGGGGCGTTGTTTCAATTTCTTGTTTGGTTAAAAATGGTTATATTAATAAATTTACGAATTATGATATTTTTGTTTCAAAAGATAATGTGTTTTATTTTAATGCAATTCCACGTGATGGTATTTATGAAATAGATATGCATAATCTTTATCCAAATGTTAGTTTTATGTTTAATGTTAGCAACAAAAGAGCCAAACATGCGTTGGACTCTTCTTATCTATGGAATTGTCGTCCTGGTCATATAAATAAGAAACGCATGGACAAGCTTCAGCGTGATGGGATCTTGCAACCGACTCATGATGAATCATTTAAGAAATGCAAGTCTTGTATATCTTGTATAAAAAATTTGGGCAAAGTAACGTTTAGTCAAAACGCAATGATGGTCTTCAAAATGCAACCTGTGGAGACAAAATGCAACACACAAAAAATATCAAATCGCAGTGACTTGAGAATCAAAACGCAATAACTTGAGAACCAAAATGCAACGTCTTGAGAACAAAACGCAACGACTTGAATCAAAACGCAACGACTTGAATCAAAACGCAACGACTTGAATCAAAACGTAACGACTTGAATCAAAACACAATGGCCTTATGCAAATCGCAATGAGATTTAAGCCAAAACGCAATGTCTTCCAATCAAAACGCAACCAGTACAAATGTCACTTTCAAGTACAATACTTGTTTGTCTCTATTCTTAAAACGCAACCAAGAATTTTGTCAAAACGCAATGACGAAAAAACTTCAAACTAGCTCGATTTCACCTATTTATCCACGAACTAAGCTATAGAACCTTAATAAGTGATACATGGGATTGTTCTAAACACAAAAGTACACAACTTTAGTCATTTTAGCCATGAAATGAAGATCAAACTTTGCTTTTCTTTGTGTTTTATTTTGAACCAAAACAACAACAAAAATAATACACGAATTTTGATTTTTAAACCACAAATCAAACACTAAACACCCGAGGCTCTTGATACCAAATGTCGGTTTCCCTTAATCACTTCACTTCATTATATGTTGCTCGAATATAAGTAGAAAAGAGAAGGAAAATGGAAGAAATTTAGAGAGAGAAAAAGAATGGAATGGTTGATTACTAGAGAAAACTTACAATGAGAACCAACACCATTTTCCATGATAGAAAATGGTATATATACCCTACACAACTACATGGTGTGTATGGGCTTTTACTTGGGCTGGGCTCGGGATTGACTTGGGCTTTAGCCCGATACACATACAATATTAGCTTACATTTACAAGCCCGTTTACCCTTCTAGCCTCTTACAACGTATAATTAATTAAGTGACCGAGACCTAATATAATGAATGAACTTCCTTGTTCGACTTAATATTTTAAGGCTAACATTATCCAAATGTTAGTTCTAATTATAATGTTAGCAATAAAAGAGCCAAACATGGGTTGGACTCTTATTATCTATGGCATTGTCGTCTTGGACATATAAACAAGAAACGCATGGACATGTTTTAGCGTGATGGGCTCTTGCAACCCACTCACGATGAATCACATGAGAAATGTAAGTCTTGTATATCTGGGAAGAAGGCGCGCAAGCCTTTTCCACATCAAATGGAAAGAGCTAAGGATCTGTTAGGACTTATACACATTGATGTATGTGGCCCTTTTAGAACTGTGTCAAGAGAGGGTGCTAATTACTTCATCACCTTTACAGATGATTTCAGCCGCTATGGTTTTGTTTACTTGATGAAACATAAACATGAGGTGTTTGAAACATTTAAGGTCTTTCAGAATGAAGTTAAAAATCAACTCGGTAAAAAGATAAAGGCTATTCAATACGAACGAGGAAGAGAATACCTGAGTCATGAGTTTGTTAATCATATGAAAAGTTGTGGTATTGTATCTCAACTAACTCCACCTTATACACCACAACATAACGGGGTGTCTGAGAGGAGGAATCAGACTTTACTTGATATGGTTCGATCCATGATGAATCTAACAACTCTGCCAAAATCCTTTTGGGGATATGCTCTCGAGACTGCAGCTCGCATTCTCAATATGGTTCCAACCAAGAAGGTTGATAGGACGCCTTATGAAATATGGCACGGGAAAGCTCCCAAGTTGTCCTACTTAAGGGTTTGGGGTTGTGAGGCACTCGTGAAACGAGACACGCCTGACATACTTGATTCTAGATCCATTAAGTGCATCTTTGTAGAATACCCAAAAGGAAACGATGGGTTACTACTTCTACAATCCACTCGAGAACAAGATTTTTGTTGGTCGAAATG